>OY856187.1:214459497-214613340 GCA_963693315.1 Diogma glabrata
AAACATATTTTAATGGCAGAGATTTGACGTTGTTAAAGCACCTTGGTTTACCAGACTTTCCAATCATTAGAAGTGGAAGTTTTTCGGAACCGTCTGCATTAGCACCAATTAGTATACTAACCCTTTCTTTGCATTTTTTGCCTCCGGCACACGAATCGTTATTGAACACCAGTGTTTTATTTGGAGTTAATTTATAAAATAGACCAGTTTCATCTAGGTTAAAGATATTGCGAAGTTCAAAGCTTTGAATTAAATTGGGAAGCTTATTTGTGATCCAGTCGTTTGCTATTGCGATTGGTGCGTCGGCTTTTTCTCCCACAATAGGCTTGAATGAAATATCGTTTCGATTTTTGAAACGGTCTAACCAACCATTTGTTGCTCGGAAATCATTAACTTTTAAAACCTTTGCAAATTCTTCAGCCTTAGTTTTTACTAATGAGCCACTAATCGCTACATTTTTAGAGCGCATCGTTTTAATCCATTTAACTACCGCATCCTCTACATTGTTGAATTTCCCACTTCTAATTTTTTTTCGTTTTGACGATACGGCTTCTTCAATTTTTTACGGTTACTCACTATTGAAGAAATTGTAGTTTTGGATAAACCAAATTTTTCTCCAATTTGTGAGTACGATGTTTTTTTTTCAACTTCACCTAAAATTTTTAACTTTGTACCTAAAGTGATTACGTGTCTCGTCTTATTTTCAGCCATATTTTGTTTGAAAAAGCACTAAAAACTGCAATTGACTTTATGTAATTTAATTATTAGAATAAAACTATAATCAAAAACAAATCGAGATGTAAAAAAACGTCTAGAACACTTTAATTTTTAGCAATACTAATAATAATAATTAACAGTAAGTAATCTTAAACAACGTATACACGTATACACTCACAAAAACAAAAAGATAAACACAAAAATGAAAAACAAAACATAAACGAAAAAAAGGATTTTTTTAATAATCCGAGTACGTTATAAAGCATACTTAATCAATACATTTTTGTTTTGTGGGAATAAATCAAAGTACGTTATATCCTTATAAGCCGAGTTACGTTATAAGCAATGCAATTTTGCAACAAAAACTGTTTTAAAATTAAGGGAAAAAATTATCGTACTCTATAGGAAGTGTGTATTTTATAAAAGGTGTACGTTAAAAGCGAGTTTGACTGTAATAAATCGCGACATAAACAAAATATTGTATTTTCAATATTGGGAAATTCAGTTTGAATAATACTTTTATTATTATTATTATTTAAACTGGGTTACAAAAACCAATGTAGGAAATTGAATGTTTTGTTCTATTTTTCGTTAATTACAAAAATTGGCACAAATTAGTTATATTGGTCATGACAAATTTTGAATTATGATTTCTGGTACAATAATTTTGATATAAATAAAATAAAGACACTTCAATTGGAGAGTTGTGGAAAAATATTTAAAGAAGTTAGTTGTTTTGATAAACTAAAAATCGAATAATTGTGGTAAAAACTTTAAAGAAAAGTGTTGTTAAAATAAGATCGAAATAAGTTGTTAGCTAACGTAGGTTAGATGAATATTTTAAAGTGAGTCGGGAAAGCTGAGTTATAAATTTAAATGATTTAAATGATTTAAAATAACAAAAAATATAACATAAATTTAAATAAAAAGTTGAGTTGTTCTTAAGTCGTTTTTATAAGTTAATATTATAAAGTTTGACGAAAAATTCTATTATTAGCGGGTTTTTATATAAATAAAAATAATAAAATATACCAAAATTTATATCGTATAATAAATATTTGAGTGTAATTATTTGATAAACAAAAGTTTTTTGATTATGTTGACCCTTAACACCTCGACCACAACACCTATATATATATATATATATATATATATATATATATATATATATATATATATATATATATATATATATATATATATATATATATATATATATATATATATATATATATATATATATATATATATATATATATATATATATATATATATATATATATATATATATATATATATATATATATATATATATATATATATATATATATATATATATATATATATATATATATATATATATATATATATATATATATATATATATATATATATATTTATATATATATATATATGTATATATATATATATATATATATATATATATATATATATATATATATATATATATATATATATATATATATATATATATATATATATATATATATATATAGGTGTTGTGGTCGAGGTGTTAAGGGTCAACATAATCAAAAAACTTTTGTTTATCAAATAATTACACTCAAATATTTATTATACGATATAAATTTTGGTATATTTTATTATTTTTATTTATATAAAAACCCGCTAATAATAGAATTTTTCGTCAAACTTTATAATATTAACTTATAAAAACGACTTAAGAACAACTCAACTTTTTATTTAAATTTATGTTATATTTTTTGTTATTTTAAATCATTTAAATCATTTAAATTTATAACTCAGCTTTCCCGACTCACTTTAAAATATTCATCTAACCTACGTTAGCTAACAACTTATTTCGATCTTATTTTAACAACACTTTTCTTTAAAGTTTTTACCACAATTATTCGATTTTTAGTTTATCAAAACAACTAACTTCTTTAAATATTTTTCCACAACTCTCCAATTGAAGTGTCTTTATTTTATTTATATCAAAATTATTGTACCAGAAATCATAATTCAAAATTTGTCATGACCAATATAACTAATTTGTGCCAATTTTTGTAATTAACGAAAAATAGAACAAAACATTCAATTTCCTACATTGGTTTTTGTAACCCAGTTTAAATAATAATAATAATAAAAGTATTATTCAAACTGAATTTCCCAATATTGAAAATACAATATTTTGTTTATGTCGCGATTTATTATTACAGTCAAACTCGCTTTTAACGTACACCTTTTATAAAATACACACTTCCTATAGAGTACGATAATTTTTTCCCTTAATTTTAAAACAGTTTTTGTTGCAAAATTGCATTGCTTATAACGTAACTCGGCTTATAAGGATATAACGTACTTTGATTTATTCCCACAAAACAAAAATGTATTGATTAAGTATGCTTTATAACGTACTCGGATTATTAAAAAAATCCTTTTTTTCGTTTATGTTTTGTTTTTCATTTTTGTGTTTATCTTTTTGTTTTTGTGAGTGTATACGTGTATACGTTGTTTAAGATTACTTACTGTTAATTATTATTATTAGTATTGCTAAAAATTAAAGTGTTCTAGACGTTTTTTTACATCTCGATTTGTTTTTGATTATAGTTTTATTCTAATAATTAAATTACATAAAGTCAATTGCAGTTTTTAGTGCTTTTTCAAACAAAATATGGCTGAAAATAAGACGAGACACGTAATCACTTTAGGTACAAAGTTAAAAATTTTAGGTGAAGTTGAAAAAAAAACATCGTACTCACAAATTGGAGAAAAATTTGGTTTATCCAAAACTACAATTTCTTCAATAGTGAGTAACCGTAAAAAAATTGAAGAAGCCGTATCGTCAAAACGAAAAAAAATTAGAAGTGGGAAATTCAACAATGTAGAGGATGCGGTAGTTAAATGGATTAAAACGATGCGCTCTAAAAATGTAGCGATTAGTGGCTCATTAGTAAAAACTAAGGCTGAAGAATTTGCAAAGGTTTTAAAAGTTAATGATTTCCGAGCAACAAATGGTTGGTTAGACCGTTTCAAAAATCGAAACGATATTTCATTCAAGCCTATTGTGGGAGAAAAAGCCGACGCACCAATCGCAATAGCAAACGACTGGATCACAAATAAGCTTCCCAATTTAATTCAAAGCTTTGAACTTCGCAATATCTTTAACCTAGATGAAACTGGTCTATTTTATAAATTAACTCCAAATAAAACACTGGTGTTCAATAACGATTCGTGTGCCGGAGGCAAAAAATGCAAAGAAAGGGTTAGTATACTAATTGGTGCTAATGCAGACGGTTCCGAAAAACTTCCACTTCTAATGATTGGAAAGTCTGGTAAACCAAGGTGCTTTAACAACGTCAAATCTCTGCCATTAAAATATGTTTCAAATCGTAAATCGTGGATGACATCACTAATTTGGGAAGATTACCTCCTAAATTTGGATAAAAAATTTAGCAAAGAAAAACGGTCCGTAGTGTTTATTGCCGAAAATTGTCCATCACACTCAAATGTAGTTGGATTGAAGGCTATTAAACTTATATTTTTGCCACCAAATATAACTGCAATATGCCCGCCAATGGACCAAGGCGTTATAAAAAACGTTAAACATTTTTATAAACAGTTGCTTCTTTTAAAAATTATAAACGTGTTGACAACGGACAGAGCTGTTCGAAATAATAAAACAATAATGTTATGTAAATAGTCATACTTACCAATAATATCTCTGTCCTTCGTCAAAATATTTGTTGAATAACCTCAGTCAACATTTCGTGGCTGTTTGTTTTGTTGTCTCTGAAAAAAGAAAGAAAAAAATTGACTTGTATTAATTGGTTAATTACTTTAATTTAAGCTGTTAATTTAAGTTTCGTAATTAACTTTGCTTAGCCGTCGGGATTTTTATTAACACTGGATATTGTCTGTCTGCAAACATTAAAATTATTTATATTAAGTTGTTCACAACTTACAAGTCTTGCAATCCATGACATCTCCAGCTGTTGATGTTTCCGATCCATAGAATAACACTGAAAGAGAAAGGTTTTATTAATTTATTGTTTGTAATTTAATCAAATAATTTTACCTTTAATAATATTATTGTTTTTTGAAATGTCAATTTTTGACATTTAGTTTTCATCTGATGAGTTCACGTTCTCACCACTTGGCAAGATTTATCATATCTTGTGTCGATACGACAGTATTTAGTACTAATTTATGCTAATGTTGAACACGTGAGCTCTGCAGTCAATAAAATGATTAGTTTTTTGGCTATATATTTTAGATTTTATGATTAGTAAGTCTTCTTCTTCGTTTAATTTCTGACAAGTGATGGTTAATTTTTGAGTAGTTAATTTAATACAAATAATGTTCAGAATAAATGTAAAATTAATGTGAATTATAAAACATTGTAAAACAAAAATGTTTTTAAAATAAAATAAATAGTTCTACATTTAATTGGTGAAATTGTGCAGTGGTGGTTTTCTATGTTCATCTGCCTGCCAGTGTGATACCGAAAGTATTGTTGCATGGCCGCCATATTTAAGCATCCAAATATCTGATTGTAATGCTGATTAATTTTCACAAGGAGTGAAATTCATGTTACAAGCCCTATTTGGCACAGTGTCTTTAAACATTTTTTACTTCTTATGAAACTCATTTTTTAATTCATTGCCCTTTTTTAGGCAATACAATAATTACTAGCACATGCCAACTGAGGCATTGATGAGTTGGCACACAATGATCATCATCATCATCATCATTCATATATGCTGCTGCTAGGCGTGATAACAGTGGACACGCTTTACAATTCATAACATATTATTTTATCCGTCGTCATCATTGTTAGGCGTGCTAACTGTGGACACGCACATTATCCATCAACTTATATTATGTCATCGCTCGTCATATATTGTTTTATCAGTCGTCATCATTGTTAGGCGTGCTAACTGTGGACACGCACATTATCCATCAACTTGTATTATGTCATCGCTCATCATATATTATTTTATCAGTCGTCATCATTGTTAGGCGTGCTAACTGTGGACACGCACATTATCCATCAACTTATATTATGTCATCGCTCATCATATATTACTTTATCAGTCGTCATCATTGTTAGGCGTGCTAACTGTGGACACGCACATTATTCATCAATTTATATTATGTCATCACTCGTCATATATTATTTTATCAGTCGTCATCATTGTTAGGCGTGCTAACTGTGGACACGCACACTACCAATCAATTTATATTATATCATCAGTCGCCACATATTATTTTATCAGTCGTCATCATTGTTAGGCGTGCTAACTGTGGACACGCACACTACCAATCAATTTATATTATATCATCAGTCGTCACATATTATATTATCAGTCGCATTCATATCATATCATCAGTCGTCATCATCATCTTCTGCCATTGCTAGGCGTGATAACAGTGGACACGCATACTATCAATCAATTTATAGTATATCATCAGTCGTCAAATAGTATATTATCAGTCACATTTATAGTATATTATCAGTCGTCATCATCATCTTCTACCGTTGCTAGGCGTGATAACAGTGGACACGCATACTATCAATCAAGTTCTAGTATATCATCAGTCGTCAAATAGTATATTATCAGTCACATTTATATTATATTATCGGTCGTCATCATCATCTTCTACCGTTGCTAGGCGTGATAACAGTGGACACGCATACTATCAATCAAGTTATATCATATCACCAGTCGTCATATATTATATTATCAGTCGCATTCATACTATATTATCAGTCGCCATCATCATCTCCTATCATTGCTAGGCGTGATAACAGTGGACACGCATAACATCAATCAATTTATATTACATCATCAGTCGTCATACATTATTATTATCAGCCGTCATCATCAACATTTGCCATTCTTAGGCGCGATAACTGAGGACACGCATATAATAAAACCAAAATTCTTGATAGCTCTCTGGCTTTCTATTTAACGTCGTTCGTCAAAAAGAAAACATACAGTCCACTGCCAAGTCAGAGGCGCCATCATTTTGGTCCTTCGAGCCGGATTTGCCACCGGAACACAGCTGTCATCACAAAGGAAAAATAGTAGAAAACCATATCGTCTAGATTGGTTTCTCAGGTATTCCGTTAATTTTAGTTTTAAACATTTAAGTAATCATATTATATTTAAAACCATAAATTAATATACTAAAATACAAATATCTTTTAAATACAAATTATATTAACATTAACTTTGAGGTTTAAACGATACACGGTCACATCAATAAGTAGTCAAATAAGTGTCAGTGATCTTTCTGTCGTTGTAGTTGGTTGTCCTTGTTACAACAATTCATTATACGTATTTCGAGCATTGTCAATTTTAGGTTCCAAAACAGTTCGAACCCCGGTTCCTAGTTCACTCATTGGTTCAGTAATTCTCCTTTGTGTTAATTTTCAACCCGCATCATGGCTGAATTAGAGCTCCTCAAAAAGCAGCGTGCTGCGTTTAAGGGCCAATTGACCAATTTTAAGACCCAAGTTCCAACTGCTGAATCATTTGGAGCAGTCGAAGTTCTTCTTAGTCGGCTTCAACGTGTTTACGACAAGTATGACGGTGTCCAGTCAAAAATCGAGATATTAGATGAATTTGCTACTCCTGATCGCTCTGGCTTTGAGGAAGAGTATAGTAAGTTAGAGATCGTGTTGAGAGATAAATTGCACGACCTCAAAAAATCGGAAGACAGTTCCCTGTCAACCTCATTTCACAATACGTCTCAGCATGAGCTAAATCCTAATACCAATGTCTCTGCTGGAGTTAGACTTCCAGAGCTTACACTGCCGTTCTTTAGTGGTTTGGAATCGGAGTGGTTATCGTTTCGAGACATTTTTCTTGATTTAATCCACACGAAGGCTTTAGATGAAACAGTTAAGTTCTTATATTTAATCTCAAGTATTCGAGCAGGGTCTGCGTTTGCACTAATCGAGAGTCTTCCCGTAACTGCGGCCAACTACACTGTAGCTTGGAAATTATTGTGCGACAAATATAATAACGAAATATCGATTCAACGGCACCATACCCGGGAACTCTATGACGCCCGAACTCCTCAGGAGCACTCAGCTAAAGCTCTCCAAATGTTTGTTGAAAAGATCTTCAAACATTATAATGCATTAAAATCCCTAAAGGTAGCTGTTTCTGAATGGGATTTAATTCTAGTTCACCACCTGATTCAACGATTGGACACGGCATCTAGGGTCCATGTGGTAAAACACACCAAACCAAATGATTTGCTTCGGTTTGACGAATTAATGCAGCTGTTGCGTAACCGAGTCAGAGTGCTCGAGACATTAGCATCTACATCAGCTCACACTCATTCTCGAGTGAATAAGTCATACAAACCAGTCGCTCTAAATGCCACACACACACCGCCGGCAAGTTCGTCCGACAAATGTAGTTGTTGCTTGGGAAACCATATGTTGGCTCATTGTCCAGAATTCTCCAGCACTAAATTCACGCCAAGATCCAGATATGATTTTATCAAGAATCGCCGTCTTTGTGGAAATTGCTTACGAGATCGTCATTCTCTCAGTGAATGTCGTCAACCGCCGTGTCAAACGTGCGCACTCAAACACCATACATTATTGCATTTCGAACGCAACAATCAATTTCCGGATGTTAAAATGCAACCAGTTGTAGCTAACTGTTCCGAACTTCAGTCACTCAATAATGATTGCAGTGAAGCGACGTGTGCTGCGGTAACCAGTCTGAAAGTCTCATCAGAGACTACACCCACAAAGTTCAGCAAGGTCATTCTTATCGGCACTGCTTTAGTGCGAGCATCAGTTAATGATGGTATCCAAATCCTCTGCAGAGCTTTACTAGACAGCGGCTCAACAATGAATTTTGTTACTACACAAACATGCAAATTGTTACAGGCACGTAAACACGTCACATCTAAAACCATTACCGGTATTGCGGGATCACAAACATTGATCAAACACAAAATCTATTTAAAAATCTCTTCGTGTGTCTCAGCCTTTGCTACGACGTTAAAATGTTATGTTCTTCCCACCATTACCCATGAAATACCTTCTACAAGAGTTATGCTTCCCAAGCTAACCTTACCTGATCACATAAAATTGGCCGATCCCCACTTTAATGTACCAAATCGGATCGACATTCTGTTGGGTGCTGAGATTTATCAATGTCTGTTCAAAGGGTCATCAGTTCAACTTCATCGCGACTTACCTCCATTTTATGAGTCTGAATTGGGCTACGTGGTTATTGGTAAGACGAATATTTCATGCACTCCAAGGACTCAATCTCAATCACATATAGCGTTGTGCAGCATCCAATCTCTCGAAGCTCAAGTAAAACGATTTTGGGAACTGGAATCAGTATCGTCCAAACCGGTGTGGTCTAAAGAAGAATTCGCATGCGAAACTCATTTCAAGGAACATGTCAAGAGATCAGTTGATGGCCGATACACCGTCGCACTCCCTACCAATCCCAAGTTAGACCAACTAGGTTTATCCGATCTGTCAGCGCGTCGTCAGTTCTACGCCCTGGAAACTCGTTTACAAGGGAAACCTGAGGTCTATAAACAATACCAAGACTTTATGCGTGAATACTATCAGTTGGGACACATGACCACTGCGGTACACGACAGTGATAAATGCAACTTTTACTTGCCCCATCATTATGTGATAAAGGAACAAAGTGAAACAACAAAGTTGCGCGTAGTATTCAATGCGTCCGCAAAATCTTCATCTCTTGTTTCCCTGAACGACTGCCTGATGGTAGGCCCTACGATCCAACAGGACCTTGTTTCGATAATGCTTCGCTTTCGGAAACATAACATTGCGTTCAGTGCTGACATCGCGAAGATGTATCGACAGATCAGACTTCGAGATGACCAACAAGACCTTCAACGAGTATTTTGGCGCTTAAACTCTTCCGAACGTCTTCAAGTGTTCAAACTCGCCACTGTTACATACGGAACTGCAAGTGCTCCATTTTTAGCCACTCGGACGCTACATCAGCTCGCCATTGATGAACGTATCAAATATCCAGAAGCATCTAAAATTCTTGATAGTGACTTTTATGTAGATGATGTATTAACGGGAGCATCAAACATGTCAGAGGCCAGCCAACTGAAGACAGAGTTAATTGAACTTCTAGCCTGCGGTGGCTTCGAACTACGAAAGTTTGTTTCTAACATGAAGCAATTATCATCGGAAGATCACGACACATCAACCGTTACCATTTTATTGGGGGTTATATGGAATACAAAATCTGATCAGTTCGAAATGGTATTTGACTTGCCTCCTACTGTTGCTTTATGTACCAAGCGCAGGCTTCTTTCGGAATTATGCCAAATTTTTGATCCTTTGGGTATTTGTGCTCCAATTGTTCTCACCGGAAAACTCATCATGCAAGCTATTTGGAAACTTCAAACTCTGGGTTGGGATGATCCACTACCACCTCACATCGCACAAGCCTGGTCAACTTACAAACAGGAATTAAATACATTACAACGAATCAACATCCCTCGGTTAATTGCTTCCTCCACGTCTAATCCGATCGAACTGCATGGGTTTTGCGACGCTTCCGAGCGAGCATACGGTTGTGTACTGTACACCCGAACCTTCTCCTCAACGAATCAATATCAACTAAATCTCATTTGTGCGAAAACAAGAGTGGCACCGTTGAAGCAGGAAACGATCCCACGGTTGGAACTATGCGCAGCAGTACTCTTATCAGAATTGACTCAGAAAGTTATGTCTGTCTTGAAAATGAATTTTAGTGCGGTATACCTTTGGACAGATTCACAAATCACGTTGCATCGAATTAAGTCAGAGCCATCAAAATATGCAGTATTTGTAGCAAATCGTCTTTCAAGAATTCAAGAACTTACGTCAGCTAATGATTGGTATTACGTTCCTACAGCTGCAAACCCAGCGGATTTAGCGTCTCGAGGACTTATGCCTTCGTCCTTTTCTGCGGCATCACTTTGGTGGATAGGACCCGAGTTCTTGAAGAGCCATTCGTCAGCCTGGTCAATCTCACATGACATCAATCTACCAGATGAATTTGTGAACTTGGAGGTGCGTAAAACCAACGATCGTGGTTTAGTCCACTCTACAACAGATGATAACTCTCTTTTTATTCGATTTTCGTCTCTCACAAGGCTAATTCGAGTTGTTGCCTATATGCTTCGTTTTACTAACAATACAAAACATAGAGATATTCGAGAAGGTAATGCGTCCATTTTTCTATTACCTAACGATATTAAAAATGCTACACTGTGTTTGATCCGAATGGTTCAACGAAGTAATTTTAGTGACGACATTCGGTGTATTAAAAAGACTAAGTATTGTTCACCTAGCAGTTCACTTCGATCTCTTGCGATATTCTTAGATAAAGACGATATATTAAGAGTCGGCGGTCGTCTGAATAACGCAATAATTTCAGAGGATCAGAAACATCCGATCCTACTACCTGGTAATCATCCCTTCAGTGTATTAATCGTACGACATGAGCACCAAAAATTGCTACACGCTGGGCCTCAATCACTTTTATATAACCTTCGCTTGCAATATTGGATAACTGGTGGACGCAACTTATGCAGGACAATCGTCCATCAATGTGTTCGTTGTCATCGAATAAAACCACAATTACGCAATCAAGTAATGGGTGAGTTACCATCTGATAGAGTGAAATCCGTGGAGCGTCCATTTCTCATCGTCGGAGTAGATTTCTGTGGGCCATTTTCATATATCCAAACCAATAAAGCCAGAACAAGAATTAAATGCTACATTTGTCTTTTTGTCTGTTTCACCACCAAAGCAGTGCATTTGGAACTTGTGATGAGTGCCTCAACTGAATCCTTTTTGGCTTGCTTACGAAGGTTTATTGCTCGACGCGGAATATGCATTCGCATCTATTCGGACAATGCCACCAATTTCGTCGGATCACGTTCGGAACTGAAGGAGCTCAAAACGTTATTTCTTTCTCAGTCATTTCAAGACACCAGCTTAAAATTCTGCTCCGAAAACGAAATAGAATGGAAAACCATTCCTCCACGGTCTCCGCATTTTGGGGGTTTGTGGGAGGCTGCAATCAAAAGTGCTAAGCATCATTTCAAACGCGCAGTTGGCAATGCAGCCCTTACTGTGAAAGAACTCCTTACACTGATTTCACAAATCGAAGCATGTCTCAATTCTCGACCTCTTACGCCCTTATCTAGTGATCCATCAGACTTGACCGCTCTTTCACCTGGTCATTTTATTATCGGTGCTCCTTTGACATCAATCCCAGAACCATCATTAATTGATTTGTCCAGCAACCGGTTGTCACGCTTGCAACGAATCCAACAAAATTTACATCAATTTTGGGAAAGGTGGCACAAAGAATACTTATCGGAACTCCAACGACGACACAAGTGGCATCAGGGCTCACATAAGTTCCAAGTAGGTTCTTTAGTTATCCTCCATGACGATAATTCACCACCATTAAAATGGCACTTAGGTCGCATAACAGCATTACATCCTGGACAAGATGGGATCACTCGTGTGGTTACAGTCAAGACAGCACTGTCAGAATTGAAAAGAGCTGTCAATCGTATAAGTGTTCTACCATTTGAAACCGAGATCGACAAAGGCGTTACTACCTAACATGTTCATCGTAACGTAACTTGTTTTCAGACATACCATCATTAACCCGATTTTAATACAAACTCGGCTAAAATCATTCATATGTTCCTTCTACTAACTTGATGATCCTCCACATTAAATGAACCACCTAGCCTTGGTCATAACATGTGTATCAAATAGGAGTTGTTTCTATTTTTTTGATGTCACATACATCTCCTCACAAGCATAATCTTTAAACTCTCCCCACTTATAAATTAAGTAGCGATGAGTTGTCTATAACTTAAAATCCTGCAGCTCTAGTCAATTCGGCAAACAACTACAATTGCCGCTAGGAACAAGTTGGTTGTTACAGTTGTTGACTGCATAGACAAAGGATTATACGAATCATCGTCTCCTGTATCATGTATCAAGCCATAAAACATATACCATGTAGGTCATTGTTATCAGATAAATTCTTATCAATTAAAGTTCTCATTTTAATTGAAGTTGTATCATTTAATTTCAATAGTAATTTATATGTTTTATCTAACTTCAATCCAATACAGTACTAGCATTTATTATTTCCCGCTACCTAAACCAAACAGAGAATTTCGTCCCATTTTCGCATCAGTTATATAGTTTCTGTGAAGAGCATTCTCACGTCACCAGCAATTTCGTTGGTTCCGTGAAGAAATTTTCAACCAACAAAACGTTGGTTCGAGTCTTCACAATGTACAAGAGTTGTGAACTTGAAATCACTAAAACTGGTATAAGAAAATCAAAAGTCAAAAGACTTTTCACAGTGCAAATCGATCAAGAACTTACAACCTCGATCGGCTGTTACTTATGGTAATTCCACAATCATAACTTTCTAATTCATAAGCTAGTGCATCATAGCTACATTTTGGCTCATGATGCCATTCTCGTCAACACATTATGCAATGTGATCAAAACATTCAGTCTTCATTATTGATTTGCATAGTCCATGTCTAACCACTTATTTCGTCGGTTGCTACGCACACTCCATGATTAACCATTCAGTCTTCATTAATGCTTTGCATAATTCAGGTTTAATCATCTATTTCTTCGGTTGCTACGCACACTCAATGATTAAACCTTTAGTCTTCGTCAATGCTCTGCATAATCCAAGTTTAATCATCTATTTCTTCGGTTGCTACGCACACTCAATGATTAAACCTTTAGTCTTCGTCAATGCTCTGCATAATCCAGGTTTAATCATCTATTTCTTCGGTTGCTACGCACACTCAATGATTAAACCTTTAGTCTTCGTCAATGCTCTGCATAATCCAGGTTTAATCATCTATTTCTTCGGTTGCTACGCACACTCAATGATTAAACCTTTAGTCTTCGTCAATGCTCTGCATAATCCAGGTTTAATCATCTATTTCTTCGGTTGCTACGCACACTCAATGATTAAACCTTTAGTCTTCGTCAATGCTCTGCATAATCCAGGTTTAATCATCTATTTCTTCGGTTGCTACGCACACTCAATGATTAAACCTTTAGTCTTCGTCAATGCTCTGCATAATCCAGGTTTAATTATTTATCTCTTCGGTTGCTACGCACACTCAATGATTAAACCTTTAGTCGTCGTCAATGCTTAGCACATTTAATGGTTAATCCGCTATAACGTCTAATGGTTAATCCGCTATAACGTCAGCTACACACGCACATTAAATGATTTTATCCGTCATGATTTTGGACTAATTCAAATTTTAAATTCACTGTCATCAATTTCGTCGATTGACTCGTCTTCGAAAGTATTTTAATATACGAGTCATTGTCTCTATCGATCAGAATATTCATCGTCTCAATTTGCGTCATCTGTAATTCCATTTAGGAAGCAGAAACTATTATCAGTTAGGTCCAATTCAAAATCTAATCGCGTTACTCATGTATCACCACTTCACAACGTCAGTTCCGTTTTGAGTCGTTTACCATTGTCGCTTTGTTACAATCATAACACCACCGTTGGTCGAGTCCACAAAATCAGTATTTAGCAAGCTTGATGAAGGTCTCAAGTTGTTGCCTGCGTCACTAAGAACTACACGTTACTGCCCATCGTGAACTCTAGCATACTATTCAACCAACCTCAACGGCAGAAAGTACACTGATACTTACAGTAATGCGAGCTTTTAAACTTCACTTCTTGTCATTTGGCATCTCTCATGATATCTCATGTTCAATTGTAAATAAAAAAAGTACATAATCACAACAGTTGTTGTTGATAAATTTATTCAAAATAAAAAAATTTTTTTGTTTTTGTAAAAATAAACATTTCTAAAGCAAAAAAATGATAATTGGTTATGAACCAGAAATAAGTATCTTAAAACTAGTAGTAACATAATTTTCTGAATTAAAGTAACTTACATAAAATGTTCTGAATTAAAATTAAAGTGGTCATATGACATACTTATGATATTAGCTATAAGTTGTTAACTCTCTGAATTTTTAAACATCCAATTAGATTAATAGTTTTCATCAATTCATGATTTATAATAATTTATATAAGTAATTATCGTCAAAGGCGGGAATATGTTGACAACGGACAGAGCTGTTCGAAATAATAAAACAATAATGTTATGTAAATAGTCATACTTACCAATAATATCTCTGTCCTTCGTCAAAATATTTGTTGAATAACCTCAGTCAACATTTCGTGGCTGTTTGTTTTGTTGTCTCTGAAAAAAGAAAGAAAAAAATTGACTTGTATTAATTGGTTAATTACTTTAATTTAAGCTGTTAATTTAAGTTTCGTAATTAACTTTGCTTAGCCGTCGGGATTTTTATTAACACTGGATATTGTCTGTCTGCAAACATTAAAATTATTTATATTAAGTTGTTCACAACTTACAAGTCTTGCAATCCATGACATCTCCAGCTGTTGATGTTTCCGATCCATAGAATAACACTGAAAGAGAAAGGTTTTATTAATTTATTGTTTGTAATTTAATCAAATAATTTTACCTTTAATAATATTATTGTTTTTTGAAATGTCAATTTTTGACATTTAGTTTTCATCTGATGAGTTCACGTTCTCACCACTTGGCAAGATTTATCATATCTTGTGTCGATACGACAGTATTTAGTACTAATTTATGCTAATGTTGAACACGTGAGCTCTGCAGTCAATAAAATGATTAGTTTTTTGGCTATATATTTTAGATTTTATGATTAGTAAGTCTTCTTCTTCGTTTAATTTCTGACAAGTGATGGTTAATTTTTGAGTAGTTAATTTAATACAAATAATGTTCAGAATAAATGTAAAATTAATGTGAATTATAAAACATTGTAAAACAAAAATGTTTTTAAAATAAAATAAATAGTTCTACATTTAATTGGTGAAATTGTGCAGTGGTGGTTTTCTATGTTCATCTGCCTGCCAGTGTGATACCGAAAGTATTGTTGCATGGCCGCCATATTTAAGCATCCAAATATCTGATTGTAATGCTGATTAATTTTCACAAGGAGTGAAATTCATGTTACAAGCCCTATTTGGCACAGTGTCTTTAAACATTTTTTACTTCTTATGAAACTCATTTTTTAATTCATTGCCCTTTTTTAGGCAATACAATAATTACTAGCACATGCCAACTGAGGCATTGATGAGTTGGCACACAATGATCATCATCATCATCATCATTCATATATGCTGCTGCTAGGCGTGATAACAGTGGACACGCTTTACAATTCATAACATATTATTTTATCCGTCGTCATCATTGTTAGGCGTGCTAACTGTGGACACGCACATTATCCATCAACTTATATTATGTCATCGCTCGTCATATATTGTTTTATCAGTCGTCATCATTGTTAGGCGTGCTAACTGTGGACACGCACATTATCCATCAACTTGTATTATGTCATCGCTCATCATATATTATTTTATCAGTCGTCATCATTGTTAGGCGTGCTAACTGTGGACACGCACATTATCCATCAACTTATATTATGTCATCGCTCATCATATATTACTTTATCAGTCGTCATCATTGTTAGGCGTGCTAACTGTGGACACGCACATTATTCATCAATTTATATTATGTCATCACTCGTCATATATTATTTTATCAGTCGTCATCATTGTTAGGCGTGCTAACTGTGGACACGCACACTACCAATCAATTTATATTATATCATCAGTCGCCACATATTATTTTATCAGTCGTCATCATTGTTAGGCGTGCTAACTGTGGACACGCACACTACCAATCAATTTATATTATATCATCAGTCGTCACATATTATATTATCAGTCGCATTCATATCATATCATCAGTCGTCATCATCATCTTCTGCCATTGCTAGGCGTGATAACAGTGGACACGCATACTATCAATCAATTTATAGTATATCATCAGTCGTCAAATAGTATATTATCAGTCACATTTATAGTATATTATCAGTCGTCATCATCATCTTCTACCGTTGCTAGGCGTGATAACAGTGGACACGCATACTATCAATCAAGTTCTAGTATATCATCAGTCGTCAAATAGTATATTATCAGTCACATTTATATTATATTATCGGTCGTCATCATCATCTTCTACCGTTGCTAGGCGTGATAACAGTGGACACGCATACTATCAATCAAGTTATATCATATCACCAGTCGTCATATATTATATTATCAGTCGCATTCATACTATATTATCAGTCGCCATCATCATCTCCTATCATTGCTAGGCGTGATAACAGTGGACACGCATAACATCAATCAATTTATATTACATCATCAGTCGTCATACATTATTATTATCAGCCGTCATCATCAACATTTGCCATTCTTAGGCGCGATAACTGAGGACACGCATATAATAAAACCAAAATTCTTGATAGCTCTCTGGCTTTCTATTTAACGTCGTTCGTCAAAAAGAAAACATACAGTCCACTGCCAAGTCAGAGGCGCCATCAAAACGATTTAGAAAAGTCACCTGAGATCACTATGAGAGACATTAAGATAACTCTCTTAGATGCAGCTAACTTTATTTCAAAGTCTTGGACACAAGTTAAAGCCATGACGATAAGCAATTGCTTTAAAAAGGCTGGCATAAATTTAACGGCATCTATGGACGTTACTGACAACATGGATAATCTTACTGAAATAAACAATTTGTGGCAAAATCCAACTATTCAGTCTAGAATTGAGCAATCGGAAAGAGTATCACTAAAACAATATTTAACCGTGGATGACGGCCTAACAACAAGTGCAAGTAATAGTGACGAGGTAAAAGAAACAGATCCTTTGGCTGCTTCAGAAACTGTTGAGTCCGAATCGGAAGATGAACTTGAGGAATTTATATCTCTACCCAATAAAACGGAAATAGCAAACGCTTTCAAATGTCTTCAAACATTTTTAAACTACAGTGAGGGAACCGAAATTGAGCTTCAAAAGCTCCAACAAATTGAGATTAAAGTGGAAAATTTAATCCAAACTTCCCTCAAGCAACAAAAAATTACAAGTTTTTTTTCTGCCAGCAAATAATTTTGTTTTCAATAATTGATTTGTTGGGCAGAGTATTTTTTAATAAATGCTATATATAAAATTATGAAATGTGATATTGTATTGAATTTATTTAGCTATTTTTTTATTTTACTTTTATTTAATTTACACTTATGAATTTCAAATGAATTTTTATTTACTATTATACTATATGAATTATCTAATAAAGTATTTTTATTTATCGAATTATAAGATACATTTTATTTTTTATTTAAAAAGATGAAAACCATGGATATAACGTACACACCGTCTATAACGTTCGCTTATCTCAGTCCCTTGAGCGTACTTTATAAGCGAGTTTGACTGTATTAATATTATTTTGAATTTATTTTGAATTTGTTGAAGTAATTTTGCATAATAGAAATAAGTTTACTAATTAGGTATTAGGGTCTTGTTATATTGGCTCATGACATAGGGTCATTCCAAAGTGACTAACGTAACATTTATACCGAAATTCACAACTTTGTTTCCTTATAACTAAAATTGTAAAGATTATTTTAAGTACTTGTTGACTTTTTAAAATGTAAATCGAGTTTATTTATCTAAATCAGAAAGCTTTTTATTTAAATTAAATTTTTTAGATATTTTTTAAATAAAAATGTAAATGTGACTAACGTAACATTTTTTATACCATTAAATTAACACCTAAATTATGAACCAAAATACTCTAGATGTTGAAAATGTACATACAATTTATTGATAAGTTTCTTCAATGTAATTAATGTATTTTTTAAAAAAGCCAATAACTTTTTAAAAAATTTGTTAGTTTTTCATAAATTGACGCTTTTGATTTAAATGATGTGTGACTAACGTAACACAAAAGAATTCATGTATTTAGAATGCTTACCTCATTTATTTGGAAAGCAAAGCAGTCCAATTCAGACACTCCAAACTTTAGCTTACAGAAAATAAAAAGTCTAAAACAATTCGGTTTATTATATTTGTGCTATGCTATATTCTTTTTAGATATATTTTAATTCGTATATTAGGCATTTTTCACAACCATGCGCTTAATTGCATTCTAAACAAAATAACAATATTGGAATTTTCACAGTTGTTGCCATATCTTATAGTAAAATATATGAAAAAAAAATTATAGGTCACAGTTACAGTTTTGTGAAGAAAAAAAACTTTAGCTTGAAGGTTGACTTTAAAATGGAATGACCCTATAGAGAGCAAATCCACGCGAAAGCGATCACTATTTGCCTTTTTTTGGATTCATAATTTTTTATTTAAATTTCACCATGCTTATTCGGTAGAATATAAAAAAAAATTTAGGACGTATTTTTTTTTTGCTCCTCTCTCTCTCCGTTCTCTCGTGGTTCTCTCTTGCAAATTCAACGATTATGGCTGCAGGGTCAACTTTAAGAGTTTGTTCAAAATGAACGGTTTAACGGATTTTAACGATTTATATCTCGTTTGAAAGATAGTTTAATATACTTTAATATAAAAATAATTTGAAAAAATATTTTAGGACAAAGTATGGTCAGAATACTACAAGTAATTTTATTTTTTTAGTTTTTTATCAAAAGGGCCTCATCAAACAGATCAAACAATGCTACAATATCAATGCTACAAACAAAACAATGCTACAATAACCAAAGCAGATAAAAGGAAAACATTAGTCATCTTAAAAACTACAGACTACAACAATAAGATAGATGAATACATCACTAATAACAACATCGAAAAATTAAGTGAAGATCCAACGAATGAATTCAATGCACAAATAAAAACTATCATCAACAAATCTATCAACATATTAAGTGATAAGAACATAAGGTATAACAAAATGATAAAACCAACAGCACCCACCAAGTATAAGAGGATTACCAAAAATACACAAACCAGATACACCGATAAGACCATTAATTAATTTCACCACAGCACCAACATACAGAATAGCGAAGTACATAAACAAACTATTGAAATACCACATAAAATTTGATTACAGTTATTCAGTCAAAAATAACACAGATTTAATCAATAGAATAGAACCAATACTAATACCTCACAACGCAAAATTAGCATCGTTTGATATAACCAACATGTATTCCAACATACCAATAAAAGATATAATAAATATAACAAAAAATATGTCAATAAAAAATGGTTTAAACCCAACAGATACACAAGAAATAATAAATATAATAACCGAAATAACAAAACAAAACTATTTCACACATAACAATGAATATTATCAACAAACAGAAGGATTACCTATGGGAAGCCCACTATCTGGAACTTTAGCCAAAATATATCTCAACGACTTTGAATCAAAATATATACATAATAACTCAAATCCACACAAAGAAAAAATCATTTATTGGTATCGCTACGTTGATGATATAATTTTATTATTCAAAGGAACAAATAGACAGCTTAATCTATTACACCAATACATAAACAGCATAGAACCTTTCATTAAATTCACGTTAGAAAATGAAGAAAATAACACATTAAACATTTTGGATTTATCAATCAAAAATGTAGATTCAAAACACACATTCAAAATATTCCGAAAACCAACCCAAACGGATCAAACAATAAATATTAAATCACATCATCCATACCAACATAAACTAGCTGCCTACAACCACATGATCAATAGATTGAACAATACACCAATGAATGCTGAAAATTATCAAGACGAACTAAACAACATAAAATACATAGCCAGTAAAAACGGATATAAAAATGAAATGATTGACACATTAAATAGTAAATATAAAAACAAGAAAAATTTGCGAACCCTAACAACGTTGAAGAATGAAGAAAACTTAGCAGGTAAAAAATACATAGGCGTAACATACAATAGAACAACATTCAAAATAATGCAAAAAACTTTAAAAAAATATGGATATATTGCAGCTTACAAAAACAAAAATAAAATAGAAAACTACCTAAAAACTAAAAAAACCCAAACCTTAGACACAGGTGTTTATAAGCTTACCTGTGACGACTGCAGTGAATTTTTTTATAGGCCAGATTTATCGAGCACACCAATGAAATTAACAGAAGCGATCCAAAATCCAGATATGCCCAACATTTAAAAATAGAAAAACACAAATACACTAATATCATTACAAATTTAACCATATTACATAAAAAAAGAAAAGGACAACATCTAGGTAGATTGGAAGAAATAGAAATATATAAACATAAAAACAATACAAACATTTTAAAAGATAAAATCAACACTAAAACTAACAAAATATATGAAATAATAATAAAAAATAGTAGTTGAAATAGTATATAAGTTATATAAGCAAAAATTGTAATAATAATTTAAGAACTGAGGTTTTCGTAAGTCGAAATCGATATTCTATAAAATAAAAAATAAAAATCCAAATTGTTACTATAAGGAAGTTTATATTATTATTAATAAATATTATTATTATTATTTAATTTAGTTTAGTAACAAATAATTGGTTGTTAAATTGCAACAGTTAAATTCCAATTCTAAATTCAAATTTTAAACTTCAATTTAAAATTTCAATTTTGAATTTCGATTTTTAATTTTCAATTTTCAATTTTTAATTTAAATTCTAAATTTCAAATTAAATTTTCAATTTTAAATTTTAAAATTCGATTTTTTCAATTTAAAATTTTAATTTTAATTTTCAGTTTTAAATATTAATTTTAAATTTTAATTTTAATTTTCAGTATTAAATTTCAATTTTTAATTTCAATTTTAAATATCTATTTTTAATTTCAATTTTAAATTTCAATTTTAATTTTAAATTTTAATTTTCAATTTTAAATTTTAATTTTAAATTTCAATTTTAATTTTCAATTTTAAATTTCAATCTTAAATTTCAATTTTAATTTTCAATTTTTAAATTCAATTTTTAATATCAATTTTAATTTTCAATTTTAAATTTCAATTTTAATTTTCAATTTTAATTTTCAATTTTAAATTACAATTTTAATTTGAAATTGAAATTAAATTTTAATTTCAAGTTTCATTTTCAATTTTTAATTTCAATTTTAATTTTCAATTTTAAATTTCAATTTTCCTTTTCCATTTTAAATTTTAATTTTAAATTTCAATTTTAATTTTAAATTTCAATTTTAGTTTTCAATTTTCAATTTCAGTTTTAATTTTTAATTTTAAATTTCAATTTTCAATTTTAAATTTCAATTTTTATTTTAATTTTAACTTTCAATTTTAAATGTTAATTTTAAATGTTAATTTTAATTTTCAATTTTAAATAGTCGCTGTGTAAAAGCTCTGGTACCCCATACGTTAAAAACACGTCACAGAAAAGCGTTCACGATAGGTGAAGTAGCGTTTCTAAGAGGTTTTCTATAATCAGAATTTAAAAAAATAATCAACAACAATCAATATTGCCGATGTTAGAAGGCTTAGGTCCCCAAAAATCTATATAGACTGTCTGCCATGGACTGTTAGTTCCTAACTGACCTTGCGTCGCAGGACGAAAAATATGGTTCAAAGTTTGTGTCTGTTTGCAGGTATCACAACATAATGGTGAACTTGTGACGCCATGCCAAGCCCAATGTATAGACGTCGAAGCACCTCCAACATTTTCTTGATACCTCCATGATCAGCAGCACTATCATCATGATGTTTCCTGATCATCTCCGTAGTCAATGGTTTGGTAACCAGAGCTTTCCCCAGGCAAATCATTCGGGACTGCATCATGTTTTGGTTTTACACAGATATACAGCCCATTTCACCAAAGGAAAATCTTTGTGGGGCATTTGAACTTTAGATATCAGACAGTGTGCATGACTGTGAAATTGATTAAAAAATTAGCTACCACGGTATCAGCGCCATCTTTAACAATTTCATTTCTTAATTTTTTTAAAGCAAAAATTTTACTGTGTATTTGTGTTTCGTGAAGTGCCTTTTCCACACACATACAACAGTTGATATCACGAAAGCCGTTCTCTTGCAAAGTTACCTTGAATTTTCATTCAAAGAAATCCTTTGGAGTTCGGGATTCCTGTTCGCAAAACTACACACTTTAAAATTCTTTAAAAAAACCTTGTAAACCATGTTAAAATTTGTATGCCAAGTATGAAGTCGACCAAAAAAGGTCGATTTCAGCATCGGTCGTCTAGATAGCGAATTTCGTCTATATCTAATCTTCATCTACAAACCGTCGACAAATGTCAAAAAAGTGAGGATAAGTTTTTGAAAATTTTCTTACAAATCAAAAACTTATAATAATATAGAGTAAAAAACGGTTTTTTTCACATAAAAAATTTGTTTTAACACCAAATATTTTCTGTCTCTAAGAGACCTTCTTCATGGCTTAATTGTTTTCTAAGCAGATTAACCCATGAAGAAGGTCTGTTAGAGACAAAAAATATTTGGTGTTAAAATAAATTTTTTGAAGTGAAAAAAGACGTTGTTTTACCCTATATCAAACATGGCCAAGTTGCGGCTCTTTGAAAGAATGAATGCGGCTCTAGAAAACAAATGAAAAAATTAAATAATATTTAATTATTATTTAAATTGTAACAAAATCAGAAGTAATACATATTATAATTTATAACATTGTTTATTACAATATGAACCAATACAACTACATTATTATATGTAGGTCAGCGCTGTCGAATTTACTACTATTTTTTTTTTTTTTATAAAATGTGTTGTGTAGTAGGAATTACAATATGTGTCACAACAACACATAAACCCCTTTTAAGACCAAGGTCCCACAACAACGTACGTTCAAAGGTGTTGATGGACGTAAATCTTTCTTTTTTTTTATCTTATATTTTTTGTTAAAGAATGGATAACTAAACAATAAATCCTAACACTGACAAAATATGACATAGGCCTATATTTCATGATAGAATAGTATAATAAAATTAAAATAAAAAGTAAATAGCAAATTTTTTACAAAAATTTTCTGAAACAAAACAAAAATGTAGCTGCCAACAATCCAGCCGGTGGCATATTCCTTGATCCTGTGATGCACCGTCTTTCTTGGTAATTAGAGCCCACACATAGTCAATCGAAATTTCGTTTCCTCGAGGAAACAGTAGCGTCTCACCATCAAGGAATATTCCACAGCTAAAATTGGGGGTGCTACCGTTGACTGAATACAGTTCATCCGCCACCACCCCTAAGATGTCACCTTGGCTAGCGACATCTCACTGCTATTGCCAGTGGTTTATATCTCACGTTAGCTCGTATGTCAATAGCAGGGACTGGAATACGCGGGGTTGTCACACCCGTGGAGTGTTTGCATATTGTATATTGGAGTGTTACTTCTTTTAGTTTGATACTACTTTATTTCGCGAATCAAGTTTGATATAAATAAATTTAACTAATTTTATTATTTTAGGTTATGTAAAATTTAACATACTAAGTCCACTAAAACTTAAACCACCTGTATTTGTCTCAAGTAAATAATCAAAAATCAATAGTTTTTCCTTTAAGATTCGTTTATTTTTCTATGATTATTTTTTTCTGCAATCTAATTTTTTTATTTTTCTGCCGACGTTAAATTAAATGCGTCCTCTAATATTCTAATTAAAAGATGAACAAGTTTGTAATTAAATACAATTAAAATAAATGTACAATGTACAAATATACCAACCACTTATAAAATTTTAAATACGACTGCGGAAACATTTCTAGATTAATTTGAATGTTAATAGTCAGTAAACATTTTTACTATCGTTTTGTAAAAAAGCTGATAATACTACTGAAGCTAGTTTAAAATCGCTTGGAGCATTGCTCGTGCAAAGCGATCTTACATTGAGGGAGAATTTATTAAAAAGAATATGGAGCAAGTAGTTAAATTTCAGATCCATTAAATATGAAACCATAACAAATTAATTAGCTATGTTCCAGTATCATGTCATATAACCGAGCGACGTATTACGGAAATCAGTAATACAACGACTACAAGATACAAAAAAAATTTTCTAGCTTTCAGCTTAGTCCTTGACGAATCAGCCGATGTACAGGACAATTCACAGTTAGTATTTATCTGATACGTTTCCACATCGTTAACTGTACTTTGGAGAACTATTCCATTAGGTAGCACTTAAAAATAATGCTCGTAGAATTAATAATAAGAGTGCACTTGATAACATGTTGTCAGATACAGGTAAACCATTGAACAATTTGGTAAGTGAAGCAACAGACTTAGTACCTTGGTTTATTAAAAACGATCCAAGAATACTAAAATGTTTACCCCTTCATTGCATTGTTAATCGTAAACATTTAGGATCGAATATATAAACAAGGATGGAAAGAAAAAAATCCGAGAATAAAAATTTATCTTCATCCTAGGATTTTATTTTTTGTCGATTGTATGAACAGGGATAGATTTTTTTGATTTTTGTTTTTATTGCACTTTAGAGCAGTAATTTTATTAGTGGCAATACTTCTTCTTTTACTTTTCTATTAAATAAATTTAATTATAAATTAAAAAACGTTATTTCAAATTTTAAAATATGGAGGGGCTGAAATCTCACAGCTCTGAGATATCAAGACTTCGGTCTGGGTAAAGGATTTTGATATAGTTTTCGGCAAAAACCTTTTATGAGGACATGGTTTTTAGTTTTGGGCAGCGATGTATATCAAACATAACTCTTTGTTAAAGTACAAGTATTTTTTATCTCTGTTTAAAAATTTATTACAAAACTAACACGAAACATCAATACGTTGCCGGAAAATTATAATCAAAATTCCAAAAATATTGTTAAATTAAATAAAATCAAACTTTTTCAAAATTCCAAAAATATCCCAAAAATTAGAATAAAATCAAATATTTAAACTTTTTATAAATTCCAATAATATTTCACAAATTCTTAAAAATTCAAACTTTTTCCAAAATTCTAAAAATATTGCAAAAATTATTACAAAATCAAAAATTGAAAATTTTTTCAAAATTCCAAAAATTATAATAATATCAAAAATTAAAAATTTTTCAACATTCTAAAAATATTCCAAAAATTCTTACAAAATCAAAAATTAAAACTTTTTCCGAAATTCTAAATATATTGCAAAATACAAAATCAAAAATACAAACTTTTTCAAAATTCCAAAAATATTTCAAAAACTATAACAAATTCAAAAATTTCCATGTCCAATTTCATTTTAAATTACATTTACGTCATAAAAACAGCTACATATTTTTTCCAAAAATTGGCTAAAAAAATAAATAAAATCTTTTTTTGACACACTTGACATTATTTTTTGACAAACTTATAATGCCATAATTCTCTATAATAATAATTAAATATCATGTCATACAAACTATAAATTTTATTTTTTTCTAAAAAAAATTGGGTAAAAAATAAATAAAAACCTTTTTTTTGACACACTTGACAACATATTTTGACAAACTTATAATTCCATAATTCTCAATAATAATAATAAAATTTCATTTCAAAGAAACAATTTTATTTTTTTCCAAAAAATTGGGTAAAAAACTAAATAAAAATCTTTTGACACACTTGACACCTTTTTTATGACAAACTTATAATGCCATAATTCTCAATAATAATAATAAAATTTCATTTTAAACAAACCATTTTGTTTTTTCCAAAAAATTGGGTAAAAAAATAAATAAAAATCTTTCTTTTGACACACTTGACAACAATATGAAAATTTGCTATTTTCGACACACATAATGATTTTTTTGACACACTTCCGGTACAGTTATCGAACACAGCGTCCTTTTGGACCTGTCCCTTGTGAATACCTATTTTTAGAAACAAAAATTTTTGAAATCCCTCCAGCGGTTTTCCCTGCAGCATAGGTAATGACGGCGGACGGCCGGCCGGCCGGCAGACAGACATACATTTTTTTTTTTGCTTTTTTAGAATCAGGAGGTCCTAAAACGTCGAGAAATGTCAAAAAAAGTGTGGGTAAGAATTTCACTTTGAGCTCATGAATGTAATACTTAGGCCTTTCAGACCGAAGTAATTGAATATATTAAAATTATATTTAAAATATTATTTATTTTACTATTAATTTATATCAAAAAACAAATTTTAGAAACGCTGAAATTTTAATTCAAAAATAACCACAAATTCAAAATAAAAATATGAAGGGGCTGAAACCTCACAGCTCTTAGATATCAAGACTTCGTTCTGGGTGAAGGATTTTGATATAGTTTTCGGCAAAAACCTTTTATGAGGACATGGTTTTTAGTTTTGGGCAGCGATGTATATCAAACATAACTTTTTGTTAAAGTAAAGTACATGTTTTTTATCTCTGTTTAGATATGTATTACAAAACTAACACGAAACATCAATACGTTGTCGGAAAATTATCACAGATCATAAATTAACATAATTTAGTGAAAAGATTATACAATCAGCAAACTACTCAAAACCTCTCCATTTAGCGTTCTGAGAAAATCACAAATTCATATTTCTTTCCAAATTCCAAAAATATTGTAAAAATTAAATAGAATCAAAAACTCAAACTTTTTTCAAACAAAATTCTAAAAATATTTCAAAAATTATTACAAAATCAAGATTAAAACTTTTTTCAAAAACTCTAAGAACATTGCATAAATTATAACAAAATCAAATATAGAAACTTTCTCCAAAATTATAATAAAATCAAAAATTTAAAATTTTTCAAAATTCTAAAAATATTCCAAAAATTCTTACAAAATCAAAAATTGAAACTTTTATCAAAATTCTAAAAATATATATAAAATTCAAAAATTCTATTTTTTTTTTCAAGATTCTAAGAATATTCCAAAAATTAATATAAAATCAAAAATTTAAACTTTTCTAAATTTTAATGCTATTCCAAAACTTCTTAAAAATTCAAAAATTTAAACTTTTCTCAAAATTAAAACAATATTATAACAATATCAAAAACTGAAACTTTTTTCAAAATTATAATAAAATCAAAAATTTAAAATTTTTCAAAATTCGAAAAATATACCAAAAATTCTTACAAAATCAAAAATTGAAACTTTTTTAGAAATTCTAAAAATATATATAAAATTCAAAAATTTTTTTTTTCAAAATTCTAAAAATATTCCAAAAATTAGAATAAAATCAAATATTTAAACTTTTTCTAAATTCTAATAATATTCCAAAAATTCTTAAAAATTCAAAAATTCAAACTTTTTCCGAAACTCTAAAAATATTGCAAAAATTATAACAATATCAAAAATTGAAACTTTTTCCAAAATTACAAAAATTATAATAAAATCATAAATTTAAAGTTGTTCAAAATTCTAAAAATATTCTAAAAATTCTAACGAAATCATTGAAACCTTTCCATAATTCCAAAAATATTTCAAAATCTATAACAAATTCAAAAATTTCCGTGTTCAATTATATTAACGTAAGCAAACAGCTAAATTTTTTTTCCAAAAAATTATATAAAAAATAAAAGAAATCATTTTTTTGACACACCTGACAATTTTTTTTGTCAAACTTATAATGCAATAAAATTCTTAAAGACCATAGGGGCCACGCCAAGAACTTCCCGTAAAACTAACCAGCTACTGGGTAAGGTATACTAAAATACCAGACATAAAACTATTATACAATATAATTTAACTACAATAAATACAAATAAAAAATATGGAGGGGCTGAAATCTCACAGCTCTGAGATATCAAGACTTCGGTCTGGGTAAAGGATTTTGATAAAGTTTTCGGCAAAAAACTTTCACGAGGACATGGTTTTTAGTTTTGGGCAGCGATGTATATCAAACATAACTCTTTGTTAAAGTACAAGTATTTTTTATCTCTGTTTAAAAATTTATTACAAAACTAACACGAAACATCAATACGTTGCCGGAAAATTATAATCAAAATTCCAAAAATATTGTTAAATTAAATAAAATCAAATTTTTTCAAAATTCCAAAAATATTTTAAAAATTAGAATGAAATCAAATATTTAAACTTTTTCTAAATTCCGATAATATGCCAAAAATTCTTAATAATTCGAACTTTTCCAATATTCTAAAAATATTGCAAAAATTATTACAAAATCAAAAATTAAAACTTTTTTCAAAATTCCAAAAATTATAATAAAATCAAAAATTAAAAATTTTCAACATTCTAAAAATATTCCAAAAATTCTTACAAAATCAAAAATTAAAACTTTTTCCGAAATTCTAAATATATTGCAAAAATTATTACAAAATCAAAAATACAAACTTTTTCAAAATTCCAAAAATATTTCAAAAACTATAACAAATTCAAAAATTTCCATGTTCAATTTCATTTTCAATTACATTTCATAAAAACAGCTACATTTTATTTTTCCAAAAAATTGGCTAAAAAATAAATGAAAACATTTTTTGACACACTTGACAACATTTTTTTGACAAACTTATGATGCCATAATTCTCAATAATAATAATAAAATTTCATTTCGAGCAAACAATTTTATTTTTTCCAAAAAATTGGGTAAAAAATAAATAAAAATCTCTCTTTTGACACACTTGACAACATTTTTTTTGACAAACTTATAATGCCATAATTCTCAATAATAATAATAAAATTTCAATTTAAACAAACAATTTTATTTTTTTCCAAAAAGTTGGGTAAAAAAATAAATAAAAATCTTTCTTTTGACACACTTGACAACAGTTTTTTGACAAGCTTATAATGCCATAATTCTCAATAATAATAACTAGGAGGGCCCGGCGTGCTTCGCTACGCTTATAAATAAAGTTTTTGCGAAGACATTTTGTTGACGTAGAAGCAATGATCTCAAAAAGTGGTAATGAGAAATGCAAGCATATAATTTTTAATTTTTCTTTTTAAATATATGAATGAAAAATAATCAGAACTCTAGCTGATCAGTTCGGATATATGAAAAATTAGCGATCAAATAAGTTAGTGATCAAATTAGCTTTCTTGAAAACGTATTTGATCGCTAATTTTTCATATATCCGAACTGATCAGCTAGAGTTCTGATTATTTTTCATTCATATATTTAAAAAGAAAAATTAAAAATTATATGCTTGCATTTCTCATTACCACTTTTTGAGATCATTGCTTCTACGTCAACAAAATGTCTTCGCAAAAACTTTATTTATAAGCGTAGCGAAGCACGCCGGGCCCTCCTAGTTTCAATTATTCAGTTATTTTTCTTTTTACTTGCAAAAATATACTTAAGTCGGATGAAATTTGTGGCACCTATTCACAAAACATTGACACCAATACCAAAACTACGTGAAAAAGCCTCAAAAATTCAACCGTGCATAACTCCGATTCAGAGTACACAAAAAATAAAAGCAGAAACAACTTTTTTCCTTTCGTCAATACCAACAAAATATCAAAATTTCAGATTTTTTAAAAATCAAAAATTTAAAAATCAACAAAAAAATGTACGTTTTCAAAATAATAGCCCTCCTATAATAAAAAAACAAAGAAAAATATTACGTCTATCGACCCCTAAATCAATTCATTAAACTAAATTCTCTAAACTTCAAAGGAAATGTATAAACTAACTAAGAGAAAATAAATATAAAAAAAGAAAAAAATGTTTTAAGTTTTAAACCATTACCAAAACTACGTGAAAATGCCTCAAAAATTCAACCGCGCATAACTCCGATGGAGAGTACACAAAAAATAAAAGCAGAAACAACTTTTTTCCTTTCGTCAATACCAACAAAATATCAAAATTTCAGATTTTTTAAAACTCAAAAATTTAAAAATCAACAAAAAATGTACGTTTTCAAAATAATAGCCCTCCTGTAATAAAAAAACAAAGAAAAATATTACGTCTATCGACCCCTAAATCAATTCATAAACTAAATTCTCTAAGCTTCAAAGGAAATGTATAAACTAACTAAGAGAAAATAAATATAAAAAAAGAAAAAAAGTTTTAAGTTTTAAACCATTACCAAAACTACGTGAAAAAGCCTCAAAAATTCAACCGCGCATAACGCCGATTCAGAGTACCAAAGAAAAATATTACGCAAATATCTTTATATCAATAAACAAAATAATCGAAATAATATCGAAAACCGTCCTTGTTCAAAGACAAAAGACGACTGAAATGAATGATTTAAAAATGAAAATAAATTTTTTCGATAGCTAATATATAAAAAAGAAAATATCATTCATAAAATATCATCATAAATATCATTCATAAAATATCATTCATAAAATCAACATTATTACGCATAAATCTGTTTTATTCCGACGACTCGAAATCCATCCTTTGTTCAAAGACAAAAGACGACTGATCACTGAAATGAATGAGAAAAAAAAGTTTCGTTTTTGTTGTTCGTTGTTCGCTAATATATAAAAAAGAAAATATAAAAAAATAAAATAAATTTTAAATTTCGTTTTTATATGTATGTAAACTTATAATGCATATGTATAGAAAAAGTTTTCCGTATATAATAACTTTTTTATTTATGATCCGATTTGTTTGAATCCGGATCCGACTATAGGTTACACTAATATCAGTTAGCTGTGAAAATTTCAAATGAATCCATCTGCGAATAAAAAAGCCTAATGCTCCACAAAGTTTTAGTCTAGCGTATTAATATATAAAAAAAAAGAAGATAAGACCGAAGTAGTTTCATTTCAAACAAACAATTTTTATTTCCAAAAAATTGGGTAAAAAAATAAATAAAAATCTTTCTTTTGACACACTTGACAACATTTTTTTGACAAACTTATAATGCCATAATTCTCAATAATAATAATAAAATTTCATTTCCAACAAACAATTAATTTTATTTTTTTTCCAAAAAATTAGGCAAAAAAATAAATAAAAATTTTTCTTTTGACACGCTTGACAACATTTTTTTGACAAACTTATAATGCAATAATCTAGTTTTTGATCTCACATACCAATCCCGACCATCAAGATTCCCCCAAATTTAATGTTCCTACTCGTAATCACTTAAAATGAACGTTTTCTAAGCCAAAAATATGAAAATTTGCTATTTTTGACACACATAATGATTTTTTGACACACTTCCGGTATAGTTATCGAACACAGCGTCCTTTCGGACCTGTATCTTGTGAATACCTATTTTTAGAAAAAAAAATTTTTGAAATCCCTCCAGCCGTTTTCCCTGCAGTGTAGGTAATGACGGCGGCCGGCCGGCCGATAGACAGACATACATTTTTTTTTTTGCTTTTTTAGAATCAGGATTCAGGACGTCCTAATACATCGAGAAATGTCAAAAAAAGTGGGGGTAAAAATTTCACTTTGAGCTCATGAATGTAATACTTAGGTCTTTCAGACCGAAGTAAAAAAAATTACAAAACAAATTTGAAAAAAAGTCAACAAAAAGTGAATGCTCCATTAGGGTTTTTAAAGCCTAAAATACGCAAAATTAAGATTTATTTATTATACGACACATCAATTGTAATAATTTAAATAGAATTTGAATGTGTATGTGTAATAATATTTACACTCAGACTGCAAACTAAAATAACTTGTCTAGACTCTAGACCGATTCAGAAGGTATTGAAAGGTGAAGATATCATTAAAATGCCAATATCAAAAATGATCTACAACAGTCCAATACAATAACCTAACCTTTCAGTAAGATAAAAGGTCAGCATTTGTTTGATGAACACCGACCACTATATACAAGACACCTCAAAAGCAAATTTGTTCTAGCTCATGTTAACTGAAACATTTAACCAAAGATTCGTCAAAAACACTTCATGGCTGTGGCTGTTGTTGTGATATATTTAAAAAAATAGAATAAAGCTATTTAACCGCAAGTGCAAACCGGAAGTTGCAAATTATTATGAATATTACAAAAACCTTATGCTCTAAGATTCAACAAAATTGAATATCAAGACTGAGTGTTATTGAGGTTTAAAAAAATGGTTGTTTAACAATCCACAGACATCCTCCACGACCCCTTTGCCAAATTTTAAAAACAGCCCATATTTTCCATATTCAAATAAGCCCAAATGCGTTTGCGGTTCATTTTAATTCAAAACTAATATTTGCAAGAACTGTTTCAGTTTTTTGGAAACCACTAAAAAACAAATGAACCGATTTCGTTAGATTAGATTTCGTTGTTGAGAAAGCGTTGGACAAATACTTGTTCCCATACGATGATAAACACGTACATACACACATACATACTGCCAGGTAAAAATAGCCTAAACAGCTTCAGGATATCTTGAAACTTAAAGATATCATAAAAATTCTGATTTCCAAAATCGACCCAAAAACCATAACTTCCCATATCAAGAAGTTAATAAACAGTTGACCAAGTGATCCACTCACGAAACTCTGACCTTTTTGTGAAATTTAGGAAATAACTCAGACCTTCGATATCAAGTAAACCCGGATGCGTTTGCAGCTCATTTACATACCAAAATTTCATCCAGGTATCATGCGTTTGCGTAACGAAAATAACGCGTAGTTTTTTCACATTTTCTTAAAAAACTCAAAAACTAAGATAGCAATTGTTTATACAAACCTCATTATAAATGTCTGACATGATGACAAACAATATGGAAGCTTCATGACCTTGATAGCATTATTTAATCTCATTATATTTGCAAGAGGTGATTTTCAGTTTTTTGGAAACCATTATAAAACAAATGATTTAATTTCGCTAGAAAAGGACTGGGCTCTAAGTTACGCCAAGATACATCGATTGCGACCATTTTCGTTAAAATCAAGCCATCCGTTGTTGAGCAAACGTTGGGCAAAAATTAATCCACATACAGCGATACATACACACACACACACACATATACAGACTGCCAGCTAAAAGTAGTCTAAACAACTTCAGGAGGTCTAGAAACGTAAAGATATCATAAAAATTCTGATTTCGAAAATCGACTCAAAAACAATAACTTCCCATATCAGGAAGTTAAAAATCTTTCTTTTGGCACACTTGATAACATTTTTTTGACAAACTTATAATGCAATAATCTAGATTTCGGTCTCACATACCAATCCCAACCATCAAGGTTTCTCCAAATTCAATGTTCCTATACTCGTAATCACTTAAAATAAACGTTTTTGAAGCAAAAAATATGCACATTTCCTTGTCTTGACACACTTGACAATTTTTTTGACGTTATCGAACACATCGTCCTTTCGGCTCTTCCCATTGAGTAAACCTATTTTTAGAAAACAAAATTTTTGAAATCCGTCCAGCGGCTTTCTAGATTTTGTAGGTTGTGACGGCCGGCAGACAGACAAATATTTTTTTTTGTTGCTTTTTTAGAATCAGTAGGTCCAAAAACGTCGAGAAATGCCAAAATAAGTGGGGAACAGAATTTCACTTTTGGCTCATGGTGTTTCAGACCGAAGTAATTGTCCTGCTATGCGCATGTCAAGAAAAAAAAAACAAATTGTTTTATCTTTTGTTTTATACAAGAAAAAGAAAGAATAAATATGAGAGTAGAATTTTATTCTCGAATTCATTTGATCTTCTATCCTGATTCATACAATACAAACCACTATTTATCCGACGGTTTATCTTCTATCCGCATTCATACAATCGGCCCTTAGTTGCAAAATATTTTAAATACGAAATCGAAATGAAAACTGTGCTAGAAATTGTGAACTATATTCGGACGAATCCGAGAACCCATCGCCAATTCAACTTTATTGAAGAATTGGACCTTGAGGATCATCCTCAAGATATAACATTTTACTGCTTTGTGCGATGGTTATTCACTTATAATATTCGAAGTCGATTTGTTGATTTAATAGAACGTATCAGCAATTTTTTTTAGAGAAAAAGAAAAACTATATCCGGATTTAAAGGATTATGAATGGATTAATGACTGTATGTTCTGAAATAGTATAATGGAACATCTGAAATCCCTCCATCTAGCATTGCAAGGAAAAGATAAAGGTAATATTTATCTTATTCAAACGATTCTGAGTTTTATTACAAAAATTCTATTTTTATAATAACAAAAATGTTTAATCACTTTCCTCGTCTAAAGAACAGACTCTCTAAAAGTGATTTTTTTTTTATTAATTTGTTAGACATGTTTAGCACACTAAATATGAAATATTCATTATTTAGACTCTTTGAATATCCGAAGGTACCATGTCAACTATAAAGGAAGGAGATGAGGAAAATGGAAGGAATGGGGATATAGGGATAACAATACTAATTGTTTTAAATGATTATGAACATTTTCTTTAAATGCCTGAGGGGAAAATTCATCGGGAAATACTGAGGGAGGCATTGGGTTCCACAATTTGGCCACTCTATTAAAATAGTCATTCTGAAAAGACATAGTTCTACAACGAGGTATTTGTACAACAAATGGATGGGACGACTCGGCAGCTCTTGTTTGTCGATTATACTGCGCACACGATGGAAGGATATTTTGAATTTCCTTAGAGGAGAATTCGCTAAAGTTACATTTATAGTAGATTGACAATTCGGCCACATTTCTTCTGTACTGGAGTGAATCAAGCTGGTCGGTTAGTTCGGTATTACCAATCAACCGTATTGCTTTTCTCTGTACAGAGTCTAGACATTTTATTGTTGACTGACAAGCACCTCCCCAAACATGACAGCAGTACTCCATACGTGGACGAATAAAGGACTTGAAGATTAGCAAAATTTGCTCGGGATTGAAATATTTTTTACATCGACTCACGAATCCTAATTTTTGTATTGCAGATTTAGCGAGGTTGAACACATGTTTATTCCATTTCAGGTTATTTTGAATATCCACTCCAAGAAGTCTAACTGATTCTACCTCACGCAATTCCTCGTGGTTTATTTTAATAGGGAAATTTTTATGTCGCTCTATACGTAAAAGACGGCATAGTTTGGTTTTGGTTGGATTAAATGAAACAAGATTACGATCACCCCATTCCATTATACGCTCCAGATCTTTGTTGATAGAATCAATTAGCAGCTCTCTATCAGTGGTAACTGCAGTATGAGATCGAAATCTAGGAGATGCATGTGATGCATGCAATGTGCTATCATCAGAAAAACTATGGATTGGGTGCACTGTGGAAATAAGTAAGTCATTAATGTATAAAAGAAACAAGGTTGGTGAGAGTGCAGAACCTTGGGGAACCCCAGCATTGGTTGTGAAAATATTGGATGTGATACCATCTAAATTAACATAAAATTGGCGACCTGTAAGAAAACTATAAATCCATGAGACAGTAAGATGGTCTATGCCATAAGATTTTAATTTAGCTATGATATTTTTATGCCACACTTTATCAAATGCTTTAGAAATGTCAAGTGAAATACTGAATGTTTCACCATGGTTTTCCAGCGATTTGTTCCGCAACAAATCACCTGTTGCATGACTTCTACGAAAACCATACTGCTTATCATCAATAATTCGCGACATTTCCAAATAATCTAACAGATTGTAGTTAACATATATTTCAAATATTTTAGCCAAAACCGACAGAATTGCAATTGGTCTATAATTGTTAGGGTCTATCTTACTGCCTTTCTTTGATATGGGTTGAACGCTGGCAAGCTTCCAAGAATCGGGAAATATTCCGGTTTTATAAGATAAATAGAAATTTTTTGTTAAAATTGGAGCTAGTTGCCTAGCAAAATTTTGAGGGGTGGAATGAGGGGTGGAATACCGTCGGGGCCAGCAGATTTGTTGATATTGATAGAAAGAAGCATTTTCCGTACAATATTGCAACGAAACATAATTGGTTTCATTTTCGTTACAACTGGGGGAATGAGTGTAGGAGAATGGGGAGGTTCAACTATATTTGAGTTTTCTGCGAATATACGACCCAAAATATCCGTCTTCTCTTTCGAGTCGCTCACGGGAATGTCATTCAGAACTAAGGTTGGAATAGAGGATCGAGTAAAATTGCTCTGGACTGATTTAACTGCCTGAAAGAAACTACGTGAGCCAGATGGGTGCTCGGCGAATTTCTTTGCTTTCTTCTGGATAAACGCGTCTTTGTCCAGGTCTATTTTGAATTTACTAATATTTCTGGCTTTCTTATAGGCGCTATGGGTTTCAGGTGTTTTATTAGCGTTATATGTCTTAAATGCTTTGCATTTATTCCTCACTGCCTCATCAACATCCCGCGTGAACCAATGCTCAGTTTTAGGAGTGATTAATCGATTTGGAATAAACCGCCGCATTCCGTCTTTTATGATTTCAGACATTCTTATTGCCGATGTACTAGGATCTTGATCAACACAACAAATAGGTTTCCAAGGTGTTTCATCATAAAAGTTTTTCAGTCCCTCCCAGTTGGCGCGTTTATAGTTCCAAACGCGACCAGGATTTGCTTTAATTTGTGTCGGTGATGTAAATTGCACTATTGCTGATATTATTAAATGGTCCGATGTTCCGAGGGGTTGTTCAACTTTTGTCTTCGTAGTATCTGGTTCGTTTGTCAAAAACAGATCCAGCAAATTATTGTTATGATGTGAATTGTCTGCGATTCTAGTGGGACACTCTATCATTTGCGTCAAACCGTGATAATCTGCGAGTATCAGTTCGGCTTGTCTTCCTACGTCATCAGTGCGCGATGAATACTTAAGCCATTCTTTATTATGAATATTAAAGTCTCCAAGAATGGCCAGTCTTGCTTTGGGGTAGTCCGTGGTTATCTTGTCTAGATTAGCCGATATTTCATCGAAAAAGGTACATCCTGGGGGAGAATTTGGGGATCTGTATAATCCTATTATAAACATAGTTTCATCAACACCTGAGATCTTCAGTGCTATAGAATTATGGTGCTTAGAGTTCAACTCATAGGCCTCAATTCTCATACATGAAAGTGAATCTCGAACAAATACACAGACACCATGCTTGTTATACAAGGAATGTTCCAATTCGTAACTAGGTATGCGGTATTTATCGGGATCCACCTTCGATTCTTTGCCACTAACAATTGTTTCGGTAAGAAACAATATGTCAGGTTTATTTTTTTTCGATGTGGTGATGAACCTCGTTTAGATTCGAATTGAGACCTCTTATGTTGGTGAAGTCAATGCTAAGCTGTTAGTTCACTCTACGGCCATTTTGTTGAGACAAAGACTTACCCTTTGACATTGCAAGCATAGCTACTGAAATTCGGCCAGGCCTAAATTTCAACACTACACAGTACAAAAGAAACTGGGTATCTCTGTCACAAAAACACGATAGCAGATTTCATGCAACAGGAGCCCGATAAGAGAAAAGCCAAAAAAAATGGGGACACAAAAGACACTAACAAAATTGAAGAGTACAAATAAAATAAATTCGAAATTCCTAACTTTTGTCAAAAAAAAGACATTTCATAATCAACTAACTGATATTTTCCAACTCCTAAAATAAATCCGAGGTGGGAGGAGCTAGATCATGTGAAAAAACTTCATAAAACAAAATCTCAATCAATCCAAAAAAAATCACTAACAGCTAAAACGAAATTTTTTGTTTTCTGTTGCCAAGCAATATAAAACAAATTTATGCTTTAAAATAATAAATAAATTTATTACATCAAAGCAATAAAAAGGTAAAATTTTACTTGACTACGTCTTGGTAATAGTAAACACAAGATACCAAATAATTTTTTAATGAAGAACAATCTCACCAATAATATAATTGTACGCGTCCGTTCTTCAATACTTTTATTTTTATAAACACTAACACAAACACTATAACACTTATTAGCTACTTATTAACACTTATTAACACTTATTTTCCTATTTTCGATTATATTTTTTGTTTGTTTTTTTTTCTTTTAAAATGTAGGAGACCACCTTCTTCGTCTAACTCCGAATGTTGAATGATGACAAAGAACTGAGTGAATACGACAGTAAATAAGAATAATTATTAAAAGACTTTCACTTACTAGTTACTATGTGTGGCTTTAATCATAGAGAAAGACAGTGTGTCACAGGATCAAGGAATATGCAACCGGCTGGATTATTTGCAACTACATTTTTCTTTTGTTTCAGCTAATTTTTGTCAAAACTTGCTATTTACTTTTTAATTTACTTTTATTTTCTTTATTCTATCATAAAATATTGACCTATGTCATATTTTGTCAGTGATAGGATTTATTGTTTAGCTATCCATTCTTCAACAAAAATATAAAATAACAAAAAAAGAAAGATTTACGTCCATCAACACCTTTGAACGTATGTTGTTGTGGGACCTTGGTCTTAAAAGGTTTTTATGTGTTATTGTGACACATATTGTAATTCCTACTACACAACACATTTTATTAAAAAAAAAATTATCAACGATGGTTTATCGATTGATTGTTATATTTTGAATGACAGTGCCACAGGAGAAATGGAATTATGTATTAGAACTTCAGGAGGATCACATTCTTAAAATGTACCACAAAAATTAACACAATCTGCAAACGAGTTTTGAAAACTATGTAGTATCTCAATCAAAGCATTGCAATTTGAAAAAAGCTGCTTGTATATTCGGCACAACACATTGTTGTGAATTACTTTTTTAACAATGAAGTTTATAATATGAAAACACCGTTCACAACTTACAAATGAGCATTTAAATAAATCCGAACAGCATTAACAAACTATGAACCCGATTTCAGAAAATGAACGGCTAAGTGACAGACCCAAATGCCATCTACCAGCAAACAATAACCGTCATACAACAAAATTTAAATATATGTATGTATTTTTACTATTTGTATTTATTTGAAGACTGCGTTATTCAAGAAAATAAAAATTCCATAGCTTAACAGATATTTTTAATATTTATTATTTTAATGTTGGCTCTTCTAACGAGAGCTTCTTGGAATTTGGCTCCACGTGTAGTGAAGTTTGGCCATCTCTGCTCTATATTATTATAATCACTTCAAGTAGTTCACACAAGATAATTATATAATTTCTAAAACTGCTAAAAAGACCACAAAATAATTAAAGACACTTTTTTTTAGATTTTCATGATCTATAAATTTTTACTAAGAATTATTTATCCCTATAAAGCAAAGCACAACTTGTATTTCTACTTTTTATTGAACTTTCCCCCTTTAATAAAATTATTTATCTTAATTCATTTCTTTTTTTAATAATTTTTTGTTTCAACATCTCAATTATTTCGTATCTTCTGGCCAAAAATAAACAACGAATAGTTTCCAAACTAATTTTGTCATAGTAGCAATAATCATAAAAATCTTATAAGTTATAAGTTTTCTTATTATGAAAAGAAAATAGTAATAAATTATCTAAAGATCAAAAATTGTAAAAATTTTCTTCATTTTATTGGTATAACAAGGAAATGAATAAGAAATGGAATCAATTTTATGACATTATTTCTATAACAAAGTTTTATTTTTCTATTATTTGTAAGGAAAATCTTGTTTTCGATTCCTTTTCCCGAGCACAAATATTTTGCGAAAGAACAATTAATTTATGAAAAGATTATGAAATTAGTTTTTATATTAAATAATTGTCAATATTTGCTGATTCATTGAACTAGGGAAAAATATTTGATTTCGAAAAATAAAGTGTGAAATGGGCGAATTTGTCAACCTAAGTTTTCTTTCGTTGTTTGGGAATAGTTGAACAATAATTGTTAGCTAATCGAATTTTGAGATATGATTATATGCATACTTATAGTTCACCCTATATTTCAAAATAGGCTGAAAGTTTAGTATTTTTAATGCGAAAAAGATTGTTTCACAATATAATATAAATTTGGCAAAAAAATCACAAATATGTTTGTTTTTAATTTTTTTCAAATCAACTCATGAAATTGTTTCATCAAATATTAAAACATGTCAACACAAAAAAGTTAATTTTACCAATATTTCAATACAAAGCTCGGTAGCATATGGTAAACATTGTTCTTTATTTTTTTAGTTGTTTTCCATTCAATGTCATTTTTACAGGAATGGTTGGATTACAGCCACAACAAAATTTTTCTTCTCGATTTAATTGAAATGATGTGTAAACATTCTTTATGTAAATTAATATATACTTCATATATAATATATACTTCAAAACAACAACAATTACAGACATACAACTGTAAGTTGATATGTAACTTGCTTTACATGTAGATAAAACTACATACTCAAATGTATACATAAATGCTTTACATTATTATTTTATTATTTGATTCATAAAATGAATATGACATAAAATATGACTATGACTAATATACATTTTGCCTTTTAAGTTGAAAAATTAAAATGTAAATATATGTTCATCATACATTATTCAGAGCTGAAAAGTTTTTCGTTGGGTAGTTGGGTGGTTGGGAACAATATGTACGCTATATGGAATGAAAAATTCATGTAAATTTAAAATTTAAATCTTAAATAATTTTAAAATCGGTGAGAAGATTAAAAATAGTTTTCAATGTTTTCATATTATGACAACACTAAATATATGATATTAGTGTTGGGTTTAAATTTAAATTGAATTTTAAATTTGAATTTATATTAAAATAATTTTAAGTATGAATATTAGATTTGAATGAAAACTATAAAATATATTGGTGTCTTTGTTTAACTTTTTGCTTGTTATATATTAAGACATGTGTCACTGATTAATTTATTAAAAAAGGATTAATTTATGTTTGATAGGTTTTTGATAAAATTTGATTTATAGATTAAATTAAAATGATAACTGATTAAAAAGTTTTAACGAACAAATTTTTTTAAAGTAGGAAGTCAAGCCAAAGTTTTCGATAATTAGAACAATGTAAACCCATGAAACAAAAATAAAGAAACAAAAAAGAAGAAGAAAACAAAGAAAATAAAAGGAAATATTGGCCTAAGATATATGAACTGTATTATCGACCATCGTACGTCCTCCTTTTAAATTTTTCGTTTTTAATCTTTAATAAATAATAATAACCAATAAATAATTTAATAAATAATCACAAACTAATAACTAACATTCGGTGTGAAGTGAAGTGGTAGTAAACATATCTTCTGTCTGTACAGGTTGTTTATTGATACCATTTTTTGTTCTTAAAGAAACTACTCGTACTATTGCGTATTTCCCTGGATGAATTGTAACTTTTCTACCATACAACCATTTGCTTGGAAGTAGGTTGTATTCTTTAGTAAGGACTATATTTTCAATTAGCACATTTGTTTCTTTTAGCTGCCTTTTTACGCGTGCAATGTGGCATTTTTTTCAGAAATTTTGAAATATTTGTTACACCATTTGATATCTCGACAATTTGGAAGTTTTGACATCTTGATCAGATACCGAGCCATTAAGAAGTTCAAAAAGAAAATGAGCTGGTGTTAAGACATCGATTTCGATGCACACACATCGAATGGTGATGCACATGTCATGAACATGTATCTGAAAAAAAGTAAACATTGCTGCAAACATGTGAATGAACATACTGTGAACATTTTAGTGCACATTTGGTATACATGAGTCTGAAATGTCTGTGACCATATGTGCTAAGGCGTTTTACGACATGTGCATGGTATAGTGCACATCATGTGCATGACAGCTGTTATGAAATATTTTGTGTACGGAGATATTGTGTCATGTACAATTAGTGCCCATTTCATGCATTTTTTTAAAAATTGTTTTACGGGCTAGTTTGTATTTAATTTATTTAAATTTACATATGATAATAATGTATATTTTTTTTAATGGTCCAGTCATGGTTGCCAGTATTTGGTCATTACTACAATGCTGGTCATCATTATTGGCCCGTTACTAGGCCAACTGTACAACCTTGTATGGGCCATTGCTGTTGTTTTTCTCTGGCCCAAGAATGGCAACCATTTATTGTCCTAAGTTATCATCCAGTAAAATTATGTTAATGGCCCAGTCGTGGTTGCCAGTACTCGCCCATTGCTGCATTACTGGCTGCCAGTAATGGACCATTACTGGACCAGTTGTACAACCTTGTATGGGCTGGAGCAATTGGTAAGGAGTGAAAAATTTGTTGCATCTATTTAGGAGGCCGAGTTTTTTAGACGCGCTTTTTGCCATCGCCATTACATGATCGTTCCAGCGTAGGTAATTTGAAACTGTGACACCCAATAAACAAATGTTTTTGCATTCACCTATTGGTTCATCACACATACTAAATAAAATATCTTTGAGGAACTCGGTCTTTGATCTGGAAACAATCAACAGCTGTGTTTTGGTAGAGTTGAAATTGACCAGGTTTCGGTCACCCCAATCGGCGACTTTTTGTAGGTCTTTATTCACGTTTATGGCAGCGTCTCTCCGGGCGGGATTAATGGTTATAGCTCGAACGACATGTGCAGAGTACTATCATCTGCAAAACTATTTATTGGGTTGCTGGTGATTTTGAACAGCTCGTTGATATAAATCAAACATAGGGTTGCGAACAGTACTGAGCCTTGAGGTACGCCCGCGTTAATTAGTTTAGACTCAGAAGAAAATCCGTCTAAGGAGAACGAAATGTATCGGTTTGATAGAAAATTTTGAATCAGCTTCACATAATTGGGATGAAAACCATACGCAACGAGCTTGTTGATTTAGTGTTCGCTTGTTGATTTTTTTTTTTTTTTTTTTATTGGAGGGCCTTGAGACTTACAGTTCAAGTAGCACTGCGACCTGAAGGTCTATTGTGCTTACTCTGATTTTGTTATTAGTCAGTCGTCGTCTGTGCCGTTACTGGTTGCATTCTGTCATCCAAGTTGAGACTTTTAATAAAATTAATTAGCTCAATTGGAGTGACGTTTTGTGGTAATGGAAGTGTTAGTCTTCTATGACCAAGTTGGTTGTATCTGTGCCTAGAGAGTTCAGGACAGCTGCAGATGACGTGTTCCATCGTTTCCGCATCCGAGTAGCAGAATCTGCACCTGTCGGAAACAACAAGGCCTATTTTGTTAAGATGGTGGTTTAAAGGACCATGTCCAGTAACGCACCACGTTAAAATTCTTAGAGACTCTCTGTTTAAGTCGATTGTTTTTAAGGGTGAAACAGGGAGGTTACCTAGAAACTTCTTGGAGTGTACTAGTCCCTTTCTGCTTTTCCATAATTTAGCATTTTGTTCTTGTTCCATTGTTTGGATTGTGCTTTTGAGCGAACTCTTGGCCATTCCAAAGCACGGTTCCGGTCCAACAAATTTTTTTTTGGCACCTTGCTTTGCTAAAGCGTCAGCGATAGCATTTCCTTGTATTCCTGTGTGGCTAGGTGCCCACACAAGTGTTACTGTGTTATTGCACGAGATTTTTAATAGATTTTGGTAGCATTCCCATACCAGTTTTGAATCAAAGCGCGTAGATTTTAGTGCCAAGAGTGCTGCTTGGCTGTCAGAGATAATATATATTTCAATATTTTGGTATTTTCTTTCAGCGCATAGCAAAGCGCAACTGCTAATGGCAAAAATTTCGGCTTGAAATATGGTTGTCGTGGTGCCTAAAGCAACCGTTTGTGCAGCAGTGACCGTATGTAGTTTTTAATAAGATCTCTGGCCAATATCTTAACATCAAAGTGCCTATCTAAATCTATTGTTTTTGGCATACAATCCGAAATATGGTATGTATGCAGTTCAGCTTGTAATTCAGAAAGGATTTTAAGGTGTCCAGTTAGATTACCCGGCTTAAACCCTTCTGTGAGCTGCAGTCTATGAACGCTCAACACCGCTACAGATTTAACATGTAGGTGCAATGGAGAAAGCTTTAGAAGAATCTCCATTGCTGACGTTGGCGTGGTTTTGAAAGCACCTGTGGCACTAAGACACACAAGCCTTTGTATTTTTGTAAACATATTTTGAGCAGTTATTTGGCGCGTTTAAGGCCACCAAACTAAAGCTGCATATGTTAGAATTGGTTTTATAATACTTTGGTGCAACCAAAGTATCATTTTTGGGCTCAGACCCCATGTTTTCCCAAACAGGTTTCTGCATGTGAAGAAAACTTTGTTTGCCTTATCAGAGATATATTTCAGGTGTGGGTTCCAAGTTAGTTTGCTATCCAGGATCACACCTAAATATCTAACCTCTTTTGATGTTTGTATTGGATCGCCGTTTAGAACAGGAGAAACGAAATTGAAGTTTCTCCTGTTTGTGAAAACGACAATGCTTGTTTTTTGTGGGTTGATCGACAGTCCTAATCTGTTGCACCACTTTGATATAATATTAAGAGCTGTTTGGGTTCGACCAGCGACAATGGAGTCATGTTTCCCTCTAACCATGACTGCCAAGTCGTCGGCATAGCCTACAGTGTTGAAGCCGGAATCATTTAGCTTAGTGAAGAGATCATCAGCCACCATTAGCCAAAGCAGCGGAGAGAGCACGCCCCCTTGCGGGCAGCCTCTAGATGCAGTAACAGTCACTGAATAATCACCTAGTGTAGCCGTTATCTTCCGACTCTGTAGCATCTGGATAATCCACGCAATGATAAGCGGGTTTATATTTTTCTTTGTGGCCATTTCAATGATAGCATTGAAGTGGACATTGTCAAAGGCTCCTTGTATGTCTATAAATGTACAAACAAGTGCCTCCTTATAGTTTAGTGTGCTCTCAATTTCTTTCACCATTTTGTGCAACGCCGTTTCAGTAGATTTCCCAGTCTGATAGGCGTGCTGGCTAGAGTTGAGAGGGTTTTGTTTCAGACATACATGACGGATGTGATAATCCAACATCTTTTCCGTTGTTTTTAATAGAAAAGATGTAAGACTTATGGGTCTGTATGATTTGGCTTCATTTGGTTTTTTTTCTTGGCTTAGGTATAAAAACAACTCTGGTTTCTCGCCATATCTGAGGAATGTAAGCAAGGCGAAAGCTTGCTTTGAACAAACGCATGAGGTATGGAAGAATGATTGTTAGACCCTTTTGCAGAAATACCGGAAAAATTCCATCACCTCCTGGAGATTTATACGGATCGAAGGATTCTATAGCCCATCTCGCTTTGTTGGGGGTGAAAATTGTGTTGGTTAAATGATCTGCATTACTTTTAGTTGCAGGATCTAGAAGACGTACGTCTTCGTTGGCATTATCTTCCGTGCTCCATTTTATTGAGCCCGGAAAGTGGGTTTGAAGTAAAGTATCTAGTGTCTCAATACAGCTGGTGGTATACGTACCACTTGGTTTGCAGATTGAGCCTAGAGGGTTTGTGTGATCAGACGACATCAATTTTTGGAGTCGAGCTGCAGTAGGCAGATTATCTATCGTATTGCAGAGCTCTTTCCAGCTATTTCTTTTTGATTGTCTGAGTTCTTTATTATAATTGGTTAGAGCTACTCGGTACTCTGTCCAATTATTTGTTGTTTTTGCTCTGTTAAAGAGCTTGCGAACTTTATTCCTTTTCCTCTCCAAGTTACCATTCCACCAAGGTACATCTCTGCATCTTTTGGATTGAGTTATTGGAGTATTAAGGTTGTATGCTTCAGTGATAATTTCTTGTAAATTATTTGCTGCAGAGTCAAGCTCAAATTTAGAGTTGATACTGCTGCAACTATTTACATTATCATGAAGATATGTTGTGTAAAGTTCCCAGTTGGTTTTTCTTGGGTTTCTAAAGTACTGGATGCTCTTCGGGTAGTGTTCTATGTTGAAACATATATAAGCATGATCAGACATAGAAGCTTCCTTCGAAACATGCCAGTTCTTAATATGGTTAGTAGCGTTTATGTTAGTTAAAGTAAGGTCAAGGACCTCGCCTCTGATTGCGTTTCTAAAGGTAGGCTCACTACCTTTGTTTGCAATAAACATATTGTTTGTATACAAAAATTGAAGCAGACGCTCGCCTTTTGTGTTAATGTTGCTACTTCCCCACACGGTGTGATGAGCGTTAGCATCACACGCTATTATGAGGTTATAGTGGTTATTGTTGAAATACTTGATGAGTTTCTCTACCACTTCTGGTGGTGTCTCGTCCTCATCCCCCGGGAAGTATGCAGAAGCTAAAATAAATTTACGAAATCCACCTTGAGGAAGATGAATTTCTATCTGGACCGTTGTAAGATCTCTACAGATAAATTCATTCAACGGAAATATTTTCAGATGTTTGTTGAAGAGAATCGCGGTTCGCGGTCTTTCCACATCTGAGAAATAGATCAGTTTTGTATTTTTGTTTGACGATAGACCTTTTATTCTTTTGCTGTCTGCCCACGGCTCCTGTATAAATGCAAGATCGTGAGCATCCTGTTCAATTAACCGGTTCAAATTAACTGAGGCCATTTCTGATCTGTGCAGATTAATCTGAACGCAACTTAATTTAGGTACTAGAGATTTTTGTCTATATCGACAGGTCTTCTGTCTGACTTAGAGTAAGCTGGTGAATCAGACAATACCATAGAGTCAGACATGGTGTGTGTACTATCCGAATTAGGATAAGCTGATAAATCAGGCATAATCCTAGAGTCAGACATGGCATGTGTGCTGTCTGGCTTAGAATAAGCTGATAAATCAGGCATGATCCTAGAGTAGGACATGGTGCACAGTTTTGTTGTTGGTTTATGTGATGCGTTTGGAGAAGCATCGCTCTCATCTAAAACTTTATAGTTTTCCATACAATATTTATGGAGAAAGTAGGGAGGTACATTGGTCAGCCACAACAGAGCCCTGTGCTGTGGTAAGGCTATTGAAACTGGAGGGCGCCCGGTATCCAGAGTCCCGTACTAATAATCAAGCACCCCCTTGACCATGCTAAGCTTTCGGCGTACGTGTCTCACCTTAGCTTTGGGTTTTGGACTTGATCTTGGCTTCGATTCTCACCGAGGACCTAACGGCATGGGTGACCGTTGATTTAGTGTAACCCGAATTAGGTTACAATAAATGAATAATTTGTTTGTAGATTGCTAAAAATTCTTTGTTTAAGATTTAGTTGCCACAACTACGGCATTAATTTAATCTTGAAACTCAATTCAACAGATTTATTCAGATGCCACAACTAATATCGTTTTTTTATGATTATTTTATTTTGAGTTTTGTTTATTCTTCTTCTTCTTTAGCTTGAGATGTTATCTTTGTTAAAGTAAACATTCCATTTTGTATTGTGTGTTTATCGTTCTGTTATATGAATTCTTTGTAAATCGTATTATAAAAAATTGTTTGATTTTTCGAGTGAAGTGTCAATTTTTTGTTTAAATTGTTCAATATAAATTAGTTTTGATTTATTTATTGTTAGTGAAAAATATGGTAAAACTTGCGGTCTGATTTAACATACATTAAATTCAAAGTTTTATAATTTATATAAACTTAATAAAAAAAAATTAATTTTTCCTCACTATTGTTTTTAGTTTTAAGTAATTATGTGAGGTGATGGTGAAAAATATCTATAGTTTAAAATGTGATTTGTGCTGTCCGATGTAAGAAAAAAATCTGTTTTATTTCTAAAAAATATCCTGTTATTCTCCCATGTTTTTTTAATACATTGGGATGTTGATCATATTTTTAACTAATTAGTTAATCAGAAAACCAAATGTTTGTGTATAAATAAGTGAAAAAAATTTTGACGAGCCAAAATAATTGCATTTTTTAAGTTTTATTGTAACTTTTTTGTCTTGTCATCCTATTTTGGACAGTAGAAACTCCAAACAGTTGATCGAAATTAAATTATAAGTAAAGTTATACTTACTATACTAAACTTGAACGAAATATTCTGTTCCAACAACTGTAAAGCATTTTTAGTTCGGTTGAAGCAACTAATTTTTAAAGTTTTCATACCAATTTATTAACCAATAGAAGCGGGTAGGGGAACTGAATTTTGAAGTCAATGTGACAGAAATATTCGGTTGGAATAAATTGAGGTTGTGGTGAACGAGTTTTGTCTTTCAGTGTACTGATAAAATATACCGTTTTATGTATATAAGGTTTTTGCTTGAAGGTGGTGGAAACCAAGGGGATTCCATTCTATTCCCAATATCTTCATATTAGCATCGTTGCTGAAATCTTACTTATAATCTACCTTTGTCTTCTTCGGGAATATTTTTCAAGGCATTGAGATCGATTGAAGCCCATTTTCTCAAATTGAAGCCAACCTACGTACTAAGTATATTTTCAACCTTGAGTAGCATCACCTGAGCTTCTTCGATTGTTTCTGCTCTAGTCAAAAGTTCTTCGATGCAGAAATGATTTTCTATAACTTGTGCTATGTTTGCATAGGAACTTTTATGTATTTCGCCTAACCGTGAAAGAATCTTTGTCGCAAAATACGGCGCACTTGCGGTTCCCTATGTAACTGCCAATAGCCTATAAGGGTATATTGGTGAAGATGGCTCCCTTTGCCATACAATTCTCTAATAGTTTATATCTTTACGATCAACTAGCACCATGGCTGTATTTTTTCAATGTCCGCTTCTGTTGAGTACTATTTTGTGGAGGCGGAACCGTGGACGAAACCATGTGGTTCAGCATCTCCTATTCATCCACGAAACTTTAATATTTGTTTTTAACATCTCATTTAAATCTAAGTCATCACTCATCATGGCTTTTATACGTTTGATTGCCAAACCTTTGCAATCTTCCAGTTCCATCTTTAACTTTTTGAATGGTAATCCCACCACGGATCGTCCATTATAGCTGTCTTCAAAATGTGCTTCGCACAACTTCTCTTCGTCGGTAAATGGTACACGGTTTTTGGGACTTATTCTACTTCCCAGAACCTTTTTAATGATTTAACGATGTCTACTTCGGATAGAGAATACCTCATCAAATTAACATTAGACAATGAACAATAGGGAAATTCTCCGACGATAAGCTATCTAAACATTGTATTTGGGGCTATGGGATCCTCATCTTCGTTCTTAATTTGGTCTGGTTTCATAATTTTCAAAAAATGACTGATTCCAACCAAGATATCAATAAGTCCGAGAATATTATATGTTGGATCCGCCAAATTTAATGTCTAAAGTTGATATTTAGAAGAAATTTTAATTGCATTGCTGAGATTCGAGCTGTCAGTGAAGAAAAAAACTAAAGCACCGGATTCAACTGAGTTTAAGGCATCATACCGAAATATTAATTTGATTTCAGTTATTCCTTATGTCACTGCTGCTGGAGTAGAACATATTCCGCTAACGGCAATTTGCATTTACTTTATAGGCAGATGGATTCTCACAAGCTTCAGTTAAGAAGGTGTGTTGCGATTCTGAGTCAACGAGTGTTATGCATTGATAAATTTTGCCGCCACTATTTTCAACATTGATCAACACTGTTGATAATAAACCTATTGGAACCTTATAATAACCATCTCTTAAAATGTCTTCAGAAATATTAAAGCCTTGCAACGTTGATATACTGTAATGTGATAATTCTCAGGGAACATTTTCATTTAAAATTGCATTATGTGATGAAATGTACATATTTTGTGTTTCATCCAGATGAAGACTAGAATCATGTTTTCGTTTGTGTGTTTTGCACGGTTTGTGATTTCTGCATCGAAACACTATATGCGTATCACTGAGACAGTTGAAACAGCGACCCAATTCTCTCTCTTGATTTCGACGACCAATGATAGACAATTGCAAAAACAAATATTCGAATATTCGTTTAAATAATTTTGTTCTTCGCACAAGGGACATGTTACATTAGATGACATAAACAATGACCTCAACGGAATGTTCTTGGATGTTAAGGCTCTAGACTGTAGCATATTCGTTGGCTTCAAATTTTCTAGCATATAGCAAACTTTTTATTGAGAAATTTTAAAAACATTGAAATTGTTTTGAATCAGCAGTCTCTTGAATCCAAAACTGTTTACTTTCATTATCTAGCTTGTTAAATATTATATAAATAATCCAGGTATCAGGAGGTTCTGCTTGTGCGCCAACGGTTTTCAACCCTCGAATCACTTCGTCCTCGAATCACTTCGTATCACTATATTTTCTGATGTTTGTTTAATACATTGATTTTATTGATTGGCTGTTTAATAATTTTATTGGCTGTTCAATACAGGTTTTCAAAAATGATGGGGATATACATATTCTGTTTTTTGCTTTACTGGCTACATAACTTTTTAAAGGCCTCAAATAGTTGGCTTCGATGATACTGAAATGTTCAAAAAGTTCGCAGCGTCATCAATCAACAGACCCTTTAAATATTGAAATTTTTGTACAGCTGGTATAGTTTTATATTCATGCACACATGATGCAAATAAATCATAAAAACACACCCAATCTTTTTAATTTCCATCAAATGACGAAATATATGACATCGCGATAATTTAAAATCGCATGCAGTGGATTGGATTGTATTATTATTTATTTTCTTCACATAAGACTGTTGGTTGAATTATATCGATAGTTTTGGATTTTGACCTTGAATTTATTTTGACTTGCACATAGTAAAATTTATGTTCAAACCATTCCATTTCCGATTCAAATCTTTCATCTATCTCTAACAACACCTCTTCATTTTCGACACAATCGACGAAAAAATTGTTAACGCAAACTAATCTAGCTTTGAAATCTTCATCTGCTACTGTATCATTCAACGTATACGAAAAAGTAACTATACTAGTTAGAGTTCCTTTCATAACAGCGTGTCTCTTCTCTAAAGTGTTAATACCAGAGTTTGAAACGCTCCTTTACTCTATTCTTTCAGAGGGAGTAGCTTAAAAAATATGACACTCACAAATACAAAAGCAAAAATAATAAAATATCGTTCTTGCTCCAAGATTGAAATAAACATTTTCTTTCAAATACTCAAACATTTAATTTTTGCTGCAAAATCTATGCTTCCCAACGTAAAAAATAAATAATTTTTGTAAATTGTTATTTTGTTATTCAATTATTTTTGTAACCGTTTTGCTCAATTTTGTAACTATTGTATTGTTATAAACATATATAAAAAGGATGACAAAAAAGTAATAATTTCTTCTTTTCTTTTTTTTCTTAAAGGAAAGAAAAAAAAGAAAATAAATAAACCTGCAAACTCCAAAAGAGCGAAATCGAAAAAAATAAAAATTTTGCTCTTCGAGGAAGAACGATATTGAAATTATAAACATTTTAATTTATGAATACTATTTAAATTTTAGGGGATTGAAATGAGTGATCGAATCAAATAAAATTTTAAACTCATTGTTAACGCTGACACACGTTATAGAATTATAAATAAATAAACATCTTTATATAACTTAACACAAAACTCAATAATGTTTGCACAGAAATTTAACACATTCAAATTAAGTACAATAAATAATAATCCAATAATTTTTAAGGTTCCGTTCTTTAAAAAAATAAAAACGGTACCCTATTGGTGAGACTTCGGTGTCCGTTCGAATTTCTACATAATCAATTTACTCACAAACTATTATTATTATTATTATTAATCGTATATATTTATTTACAAATTAAAAGAAGAGCAAGTATATTTGAAAACAAGAGAGACAATTAAATATTTATATCCAAACTATCAATCCAAGAAATAGCATTTTGTGTTAACTGATGTAATTCGATTAGATCACCATTGAACCTTCTAAGGATGCATTCACTATGGATGTGTGTAATGGATTGCATAGGATATCCACAATCACATCTTGGAGAGATGTTGGGATCGTGTTTATTAAGTTCAGCGTTAGTTACACCATGGTTACTTCGTATGCGATTAATTTTAACCCAACGGCGACGAGATTCACTGAAACCATGAACTTTAACAGTTGGATCGGCAATTATTTCTTTATTCACGAAATCTAAGTTAGTTAGAAGATCTATGCATCTATCTTTAGTTGAGTACTCAATAATACTACCAATAGATGTAATTTTAGACCATAGCGGAAATCTTGATACAAGTCTATTTTGGTTTCTGTTATTCAAATCAACATGGATCGGCAAATTATCGTTATTTAAAATCTTAGTTACTTCTCGGACCAGTAACATTTCTCTTCTTAATCTTGGAGGGGCAATATTAGATAAAATTGGAAGCCAAGGAAGAGGTGTTGATTTGATAGTACCTGATATAATTCGCATGCAGGAATTTAGTTTAGTATCAATATGTCGAGTGTGAATACTGTCAATTCACACAGGAGCACAATATTCCGCGGTTGAATATACAATCGCTAGAGCAGAAATTCTCAGAGTTTCAGCATTAGCACCCCAGGAAGATCCAGACAACTTCTGAATAATATTGATTCTTGACTTAAGTTTTTGACCCAGTTTTAAGCAGTGGAATTTAAAAGTAAGCGATCTATCAAGTGTCACTCCTAAGTATATTGGTGTTGGGTTGAAAAAGATTACGTTTCCCCAATGCAGACATTGAGTACATCGTTCGCATTATGATTTGATAGATGGAACCATGACACTTCGGTTTTCGAATGATTAACTTTAAGGCGCCATTTTTCATAATAGCTAACTAATGTTTCCAAGTCGTTTTGTAAAATTTGTTCAGCTTCCCTAGTTGATAGTGAGTTATATGCAAATTGTATTGAAATTGCCAGATCATCTGCAAAAACAAATTTCCGTGAAATTGTATCAGGCATATCACTAGTATAAAGATTAAACAATATAGGAGCAAGTACAGATCCTTGTGGGAGTCCATTTCGAATACTTCGGATTTTACTTTTTTTGTTTCCTAGATGAACCTCAATTTTTCGATTAGATAATAATGCTGATATTATATTCAGAGTTTTGAGACATTTAATGACTTTGGCCAATTTCTTCCAGGGCGAAAGCCAGCTTGGTGTTGCGGAATGCTTAAATCGATAATATTCGATATTCTGTTATAAATGATTCTCTCAAATAATTTATAGATTACAGAGAGAAGAGATATTGGGCGGAAGCTTTCTGGAAGATGTGTTGGCTTTCCTGGCTTCGGAATTGCTTTTACTGCTTGCCATGTTCCAGATTTTAGGAATTTTTCTTTTGTTATAGCAATCGGAAAAAAGATTTGAAAGCGATTTTTTGCATTCTTTGAAAAATGGGTGACAAATTCTGAAAAAATGTTATCACACCCTGCTGCTTTATGAGGTTTCATAACTAATATTGCTTTATCTACTTCTTCGATAGATACTGGATTGCCAAAGGAGAGTCTGCAATTCTAGATTTTGTTTTCCTGTACTGATTTATAAATCTCTTTTTCTACTTTTTTGAAATTGGAAACTTTGACTTTTGAACCATTCTGGAAGCCACTGAATTTGGATTAACCGATACAACTATGTAATTATTTGTTTTGATTAGAGTCACCAATTTTTTTTAATAAATCCCAGGCACCACGGCTAGAGTGCGAGAAATTCATATTTTCAACAAGGTTAATCCATTTAAGTGCTCACAAACTATAGATGAAATTTTCTACAGTTTTTTAATGTGTTTTCCCACGCCTACTGATAAAAAATTCATATATATTTGTTTTCATCTATATTTTAGAAACATAGATAAGGAGATAGTAAAACAAAAGTTTTTTGTAAGGAATCGAGTTTGGTTTAATCAAACAATTTCAAAAACAAATTTCATTGATTTTTCGATCGTTTGTTTTTTAGATATTGTCAAAAATGAGTGTTTTTTTCCTGCCCTTCCCCCTTTTTCTAGTTCAAAACAAATTTTTTTGGAATTTTCAAAAGCGCAGTTTTTGAGTTATGTGAAAAAATTTCCTTAACTTAGAACATTACAAAAGAAAATATTGCGACGCTGATGAATAGGCTGACTTCACCACAACTCTGGAAACATAGTGTTCTGGATATATAATGAGCTAATATCTATCAAATACTTTAATTAAAAGCTAGCCAATGTTATAGATTTCGCGTAGTTCTAATTATAAAAATATTAAAGTAAGCAGCAGTATCCCAACAAACATAAATTCTGTTGTACGAGATAAGGCAAAAAATAGTTTTACCATGAAGTGGTAAACAGGAAGTTGGGATGCAGAACTGTTGTGAACCGTACTAAATGGTTATGTATCAAGTTTCATCTAATTCGATTATCAGGTACAGATGTTATTGAGCTTTCAAAAAAACGGGTATATGGGTTTGTTCACTATCGCTCAAAAACTAATCAGTTCCTTGTCATACATAGTTGCATCTTTTTCCAAAGTGTCATCAAAATTATTTCACGAACGAATGATATGTGCTCCCAACAAACATTGAAAAAATTGTGACATAATAAACAGGTGTTCGGGAGGCCTACCACCATTTAGTCCAATATTATCCAAAAACTAATCAGTTCTTTGTTATTTAAGTCTCCATCTTTTTTCTAAATGTCATTAAAATAAATTAATGAATGAAGTCTGTATGCTCCCAACAAACTTTAAAAACAAAGTGTGAAAAGTCAGCATTTGTATGGTAGACCCCCACCACTTTGATCAATGTGCCCCAAAAGATGATAATTATCTTCTCACACCAATTAAAACCTTTTCCATAAGTTTCATCATAATCACTTCATTATTGTAGGCTGTAGTGTGCATAAAGAAACTGAAAAAACTACAAAAATTAAAACTACACAATTTAATATTGTGGTGAAGTAAAAATTTGGAAAAATTCATGGTTATGGGCAATGTTGTAAATATTGAACGAAAATATAGCGGTCGGCTCGTAATTTTAAATGTTATTTTGAGACGGTTTAGGGTGGAAATTTTGTAAACAAATTATTTTTGACCTCGTCGAGTGGGGTTTCATATGAAAGGTTAATTTTTTTCTAGTCTAATACAATTTTTTTGTAATTTTCAAATGCGCAGATTTTGAATTTATCTTTAAAAAGGTGAAAAAAATGCTGCCTCCCGAGTGTTATATAAAAGGTGAATTTGTTTCTACTCCAAAACAATTTTTTTTGTGGTTTTCGAAAACACAGATTTTCATTTATTTGATCAAAATTCTAAAATTGTGTTTTGGTGAAGGATTATTCACGTAAAATAATCGTAGAAGAGGAAAAATTTTGCTACGTTGTAGGAAAAGTGTATTGTAGTAAAATATTGAGTCAAACGAAATATAGAAATGAACAAACAAGATCAAATTACATCAAACAAGTTTAACAAGTCAGATGAACACAACTTCAGGCGAAAGGCGTTAGGTTGAAAATTATGCGATAACATACCTGTTTGCTATTCGATCGATTATCATTTATTATGGTTGCGTTGCAAATGTTCTCTGTGAGGTTCATCACTAATTACAAACATTTTTGAAATTTTTGTTTTATTGGAACTACTGTTGAACTATAAAATTGTTACAGTTAAGTAAATCGAGGTTGGGGATCTGTTCTTTTCGTTAAGTCTGAAACAGTACCACTAGTGCAGAAAAATAGTAGCCACCATCCCATCGATTTTAGCTCTGCCAGCAGTCATTGTGAAAATGCAACTAGCTAAGTTCAAATCCTGTTGATATACCGATCTCCTCAATGTTCAGTAGACAAATCACTCGACTGTGTTAACAATGCACTCCTTGGCAATAATTTGACGACATTTTTTCCTCCAACTATTGTAATAGGTAGGCTGACCATCCGTCCCTTTTTTAAGGGACAGTCCCTTATTTGAGTATGGCCTTCCTTAAATTTAAAATTTTTTAAAGAGACGCAATTTGTCCCTTGTTCTCGCCATTCTTCCCTTAAAGTCCCACATTTTATTCATATCTCTGAAATCACATATTTATTGCAACGCGTGAAAATCATTCATGTAGGCAACAACGGCAAATCTCTGAATTTTCAAATCAAACTACAATACAAATTTTATTATTTTGTAGCTACATACAATGCAGGAGCGACAATGCAATTTTTCTTATTGTGAACAGAATGCTTGTGCCAGGACAAAATCAGAAGCAATCATTTGCAACATTTTTACACCATTGTCTTTAAATTCAATTGCAAATGATTTGTCTTCTGTGAGTTTTTTAACTATGTATTCAGACTGTTCGAATCACGGAAGCATCAAATCCTGCCCAATTTTGGGCAGATACTTTTTACCAAAACAAGGAATTGTTGTAAATATTTTTGAAATTAAACAATTGCCAGGAGAAACATCTGACATTATAACAAGTTATGTTAAAGAAGTTTTAATAAAATATGAAATAACCAATAAATTGCTGGGTTTATGTGTTGATAATACAAACTGCAACTTTGGTGGCGCTGCAAGAAAAGGGAAAAATAACTTCTTTCTAAAAAAGGTTTGTCCTTTATTTTTGCTGTTCAAAAATGGTCACCGTAGTAATAGGTGACTTTAATGTTGGTTTCAATAAAAATCCTCAAAACTGACTCTTAAACTATTTTCTACAAAAAAATTCACAAAGAAAAATTCATGAGCCAACAACAGTTGAAGCTACAACAATTGATAATATATTTTACAATATGAATAATTTATACGTTGGCGTTATTGAAGCTTTCTTTAGTCACTATAAATAGCTTTGGGTAAGATGCAACCCAACGTGAAACTATGCTAACAAAAACTGTTGTTTTCTCAAATACTATAAACACGGAACTCTCAGCGGGCGAATTATATTCGCACTTGCCTGACTTTTCTTAATTCAATATAATTTACTTTTCGTCAGGTAATTAATTAATGATTTAGTGTGATACTTATCGTAAATTTTGATTTTCAGGATTTCATGGCTTTGTTTGAAAAATTTCCAGTTAAAAACTTCAGTTATAAATTATAATTATTTCCAATCAGCTCCGGCTCGAAGGGCCAAGTTTATTCTTCAGCTACTTGCTGTGCCACTATTTCCACCAACACAAAAATATGATTGTTGCAAATAATTAAGGTTGTATTTATTTTAGATACAAAAATGAATAAATATTTTACAAACTTTTTGATTTATAACTAACTTAATGTAATTTATTTTAAACACTTTGAGCGTTCTCTAGAGAAAGACAATTTTATTACTTTTTTTAATGATCAATTTACTGACAGGTTTTAACTCTAAACTGCATTGAAACTTAATAAAAAGATGGCAATTTAAATTGCCATTTACATAAAATATGTTTGATTTTTCTAATTGTATTTTTTGTATGGACTGTATCGTCTTACTTACTGTACGTCTTACTTTCAAATTTTTCTTTACGTAATATTTAATAAATAATAACAAACCAATAAATAATTACAAACTAATAACTAACATTCGCGTAAACAAAGGCTATTTTCATAGCTAATTCATAATCCAAATTCAAATTTTATTATTTATTTTTTCTTTCAGAATTTCTTCCTGCTGTTGCAAGCTTTCACATATAAAATAAATAAATGTGAAATCACCACAGTATATCAGAAGGAAAAGTAATGGTTTTATTTTTGCCATTTCATCACACCAACAAATCAAATCAATATTTAATTAATTATTTATTATTACATGATAATGATAATAACAACCAAACCAATAAGCCTCGAAGATGAAATAATAATTATACCAATTTTATTTTATACGTTTATAAATTTAAATGGTATAATGACAACGCGGAAAACATTATTAGAGTTGATTGATGGTAGTTTGTTGAAATTAACAACTGAATCACCCATATCATCAACAATAGCATCAACATCATCACCATTATTAAATGATGAGGGTGGTGATGGATATTTTAGTACAACAAAAATTATCGTTACAACATTAACAGCAAGTGTTGGAACAAATGGACAAAACAAACGACCTGCAATAGTAATTTATCCAACGGGTGAGTTGCATTTTATGGTTTTTAATTTATTTATGTTATATTGTTAGGCATTATTTATAAAAATTAGTGTAGATTAGTGTTACAATCTAGGTCAAAGTATTCTTTGTTTTCTCCAATTGCAGAATTTACCAGTTTTGTTTTGTTACAAAAAGCATTTCTAGTCAAAATTATCTTTTATATGAAATATTGAAATATACCTGTTTTGGTAAAAAATGTGATTGTTTAACTACAAAAGCATCAACTTCTAATAAAAAGAAAATGATTTGGAAACCTAAAATTTACTAATCCAAATATCTACTATAAACATAAGCCTTGAACTTAATCAATTTATTCTGTATTCAAATCCGTACTTCAATCATTCGAAATCCTCTTATAAAAGCACAAATAGCTTTTTATACATTTTTTGTCCAAAACAAAAATCCAGAATCACAAAATATTGATTTTGAATAAAATGTTTCAATCCTTCAAATAATGGTCAACTACAAAGTCAGAATAAAAATGGAAAATTTTATTAAACTTTACCATATTCTAATTTTTGGGATTATTTTTAATATTATTTTATTAAAATTTGTAGAAAAATTAATGAGTTTCAACAGAAAATCAGCATTGCTATCGTTGAAATGCTAGGGTTTAAGTGTTGAACATTTTTCAATTCAACAGGTGGGATGGTTGTTTTATATTTAATTATTTAATGTTCTTGTATTCACAGTGCCGTTAATTTATTGTTTATTACTCTTTATTTTAATTTTAAAAGGTTTTTATGTAACTGCCTGGTTTGAGTTTTAGATTCGTGACGAAAATCGCCCGGTATTCAGAGGATGTCGTTACAAAAAGAGCTGTGAGAACTTGGAACCCGTACATAAGATTAAAAAAAGAAAAATATATTTGGAAGCTACAAACGAAGTACATGATTGTAGCAAAATCTTTTGGTTTGTACCTGTAATAAATATCTGCCAAATCATTAAAATAGGTGATTCCCTTACACACAACATTGAAAGCCAAGTATACATGATCGTTCGAAATCGTTCGTAGTTTTTTGTAGTATACAAATAAGTATTTTTGGTAATTTTTTTTGTAGCTAAAAAAACTAAAAATGGAAAATATGAAGGGGCTGTTCCTCTTCCTGTGCTCTAATGGAAATATCTTCATTTTGATAATCATACCTGATCGCTTCGGTTTCAAAAGATTGTTTGAGGCAGCATATTCTCTTGATCAACGATTTTAGATCTGCTTTAGGATACTTAGCATGCACAACTTCTTTAAAAATCGATGGCGTTACCCTCTCTAATCTGGGTTTATAACAAAACGGGCATTATTATTGAGAAAGACTGCAATTTACAACCAATTTAATTTGATTTTCTGACAATTTAAAGTTTGAAACATTGAAATTATAGACATTATTACTTGTGGTGGTTTATCCTTCATTTCTGTTTGATAAATATTACTAAGATATATATGAGAAATTTCACGAAGATTCAACAACGCTTTGACTTGACCCCTTTTAATTTTGATTATTTTTTGTTTATAGATAGTCTTTGATAAATACAAAATACAAGTTCTCTTAGAATTTTTTTTTTCGACCAGGGGTCTTCACAGGGTGCCCCTCAATTTTTGTTATTTTGTGATGTGAGTGCTTTTTGACGAGCGATTGTAGAAAAACTACTGAATCGATTTTCATAAATGATATGTCGTTGAATAGGTATTAGAACAAAGTTTTTAAAAATGTACACTGTTAATTTTTTGAAATAATTTTTAACGGTGTAACATAAGAAAAAAACGGTGTAATTGAAAAAAAGATGGCACAGCCTTTTTTTTTTTTTTTTTTTTTAAACTAAATTGAAGCTTATTTTATATCTAACAACTTGTGAAAGTTAAGGACTAGCATGATTTTTTGTTTTAGAGATAAAATTCGTTGTGCATATGACTGTCGGGAATCAGTTTTTTTGTTCTGAAGGAAAATTATAAAAATGGCGATTTTTAGATTCAGATTTTTTTTTTATGTTAAATATCAAATATTTTATTATTAACTGAACTTTTTAAAAAGCAATTTCAGTCAAGTTCAGCAAAATTTTGCGACATTTTGACTCGACCCTTTTTAATTTGGTTTATTTTTAGTTTACAGATAGCCTTTGATAAATGAAAAATACGGCTTCAAGTAGAATTTTTTTAAATATAGACCAAAATAAACCAAATTAAAAAGGGTCGAGTCAAAATGTCGCAAAATTTTGCTGAACTTGACTGAAATTGCTTTTTAAAAAGTTCAGTTAATAATAAAATATTTGATATTTAACATAAAAAAAAAATCTGAATCTAAAAATCGCCATTTTTATAATTTTCCTTGTATTTTTTATTTATCAAAGACTATCTATAAACAAAAAATAATCAAAATTAAAAGGGGTCAAGTCAAAGCGTTGTTGAATCTTCGTGAAATTGCTCATATACAGTAAATTCTCGATTTCAAAGTTTTCATTATCAGATACAAATTCATTTAAGCTTAACATTGACGGTTTCTTTTCTTTTGCAACTATTTTTTGGCATATAGTTATCTTTCGTTCTAGGTTCCTGATTGAATCCTTCCATTTCTGTGGATGCTGTTGCAGACCGATTGTAAGATTCGTCATCTCTTTTATACTCAATATTTTTATTTTCCAAACGAGCTCAATTGTAGTAGTTTGTTGACCTAACGCTAACCAAAAGCGTATTCCTGGAAAGGTTAAATAAAAATTTGATTAATCCGATGTTTTTCGAATGAATTGATTTAAGTATTTTATTGTCTCTATTCATTCGCTATTTTGAAAAAAACAAAACGAATTTTGTCAAATAGCATTTATCTATATATAAATACGCAAGCATAATTTTTGCGGTACAATTTTAAAATATTTGCTCCATCAAAAGTGTGGCAATATGTATATTGTAGGAAAGGTCTTGAGTAGTAGATGTGGCGAAAAATACTTTTTTTTGATTTTTGACGATTTTTTCACAAAAAATGGCAAAAATGTGATAATTGTGTTTTTTGAGTTTTTTGTTCGGTTATTTTGTTTTTTTTTTTTTTCAAGTTATTTGTTTCATAATTCAAAATCAATCTATATTAATTAATTAAACTCTGAAATAATGTGATGTAGCTATTTGGTTAGGAGGTCTATTTACAATTTCTATTTACAATGGCCGAATTTCGGCCACTGGGCGATTCCTAGTATTATAAAATATTTAAATTAACCCAATTCATCTAATTTTTCGATAACTGAAAACAAAACTGACTGTATATTCGATTGATTGATTCAATCCGTACGGTACGATCGATGAAAATTAATAAAACCTTCACTTATATGAATTTAAATATTTGTGTATTTCCATCAAAGAACAAAAAAAATTAACAATATTTCTAGAAATACATTATTAACCACCCACAAGGTTGAGGTACTCAATATCTTGAGGTACTCAATATCTTTGCATAACCAACTACGTTTCGTACAAAACTTTATTTATTCAAAACAAGAAAAAAAACTAGTAAAATAAATTCCAATAACTTTAATATTTTAGAAAATACAAAACATTTTTGAAAGCATAAAAAAATCTATTGACCTCAAGGCAAAAATTTAAAATTAAATTATTTCCGCTCCTTCGTTACTTTCTTTTGCTTACCAAAAGCATAAGCACGTCAAATCAAAAGAGAAGAAAACAAAACTATTTTTCCTCAACAAATAAAATTTTGTTGTTGGTGGTATTGTTATCTGTTACACAGGATAATACTGTAGATTTCAACTCAACATAACATCAAGAATTTTTAAATATGCATAAGAAATACAACAAAATAACTAGTATGCATGGCAGCTACTCCTTTAATTAAACCTTTATTGTTTAACAACTTCAGTTGTAGATTGAATATGAATACCATAATTATGAAAGTTGATATTTTTATAAAAAAATTATAGTTTGTGTTTGTTATATTTTCAAATGCTGCTGGCGAATCTGTTTTGTGTAGTTAAAATTATCTATGTAACATACGAAATGACGTATGTAGTAGATATTCGCTAGAGATTTAGCGCGTTTTAGCGCTAATTCTTTAAAATGATGATATTTCAGTTAATTATTGATTTGGCAGATCTTTTAAACCATAAATAAATACCCTACATATTATCGCTTATCAAAAGTTTATTTTGAGATGCTGCAAGACTACCACATATTTGGTTTGTCAACTGTTAATATTATTATTAATTATATCAACTGTTAATATTTAGTCCTCTCAGTACATATTTATAAGCAAAGTTTTAAGCTTTTTCATTATGTACAAGCAGGTCAGATATTGTTGAATAGATTTCCTAGAAAATTCCTAAAACATGGATGGCAAAAATTCATGGGATCTTGATGAAAGTTTGATATGATCGAAACACATGCGAATAACCTAAGTTCACTTGAAAATGAAAGATCTGGATTCATTTCAAAATTGGACAAAATGGCGGGTGGTGGTTCAAGCACCTGTTAGTTTGAATATTCAATAACTTCTAACTCTGGCTTTCGATCTTATTGAGACTGGGTATTTTTTGTTTTTAGTACATTTTCCCATATTTCTGCATACTAACTTCCGGTTAAAATTTTTTCGAATTTTTTTCAAGTGTTTATACTATACTATAGCCTACAGTTGCAAACCGATTTTCATAACGAAACGTTGATAAAAAGTTTCAATCAATATGAGAAAGATTTTATTAGCTTAGACGGAAGTTGGGGGTTAAAACTTGAAGGTTCACCATACAGGTGGTTTTTGTACCATGTTGTTTATGTGTGTTGGGAGCATATAACATTCGTTCGTGAATTAATTTTTATGACACTTTGACAGAAAATGCAAACATATGCAGCAAGAAACTGATCAGTTTTTAACGTATTGGACCAAGGATTGGGGTCCCCAGATATATTTTGATGAAAGTTTAATAACATCTATGGGTAATTCTTTTATAAACCGAACAGATTTGGACAAAATCTGACCGACCCATTTTTGATTTGGCTGAAATTTTTTTTAGGGGTTTTTTTTATCGAAAAAAAAGATATACGTGTTCGAGGATTTTGTTTTTTTTTTGGAAAATAGAGCGCAAAGACCTATTTTCAAAAATTCATAACTTCGGTTTTATAGCAGATAGAAGCTTTTTCTTTTTTTATTTGACAGTTAAAAGATAGAATTTTTTAAAATTAAATATTTTCAACTAAAGTTATTAACAAATTCCTATTGTTATAAACAAATAAAATGTTAAAATTAAATTTAAGTTTAAGATTAAGTTTTTAATATAATTATCGTATTCAACGTTCAATTTCCTATAAAAAAAAAAGCATTTTTTTTAAAGGAGAAATGATATTTACTATTAGAAATAAATTAATTTATCGAGCGCGAGACGACAAAAAATTCCACATATGGGTCATTCTTTTACATACCGAACAGATTAGGACAAAATGTGTCTAAGACATTTTTGATTCAGCTGAAAAATTTTTTGTGCGTTCTATATAAACATAACGATATACGTGTTTGACGATTTTTTCTTTTTTTTTAGGGGAAATAGAGCGGTTCTATATTTCGAGAATTGTGTATCGAGACGATAAAAAAATTTTTAAATTTTTGACGTCCGGCGCTGGAAAGCTTATTAACTTATTTATAACAGTTCTCCATTAATTAAATATACGTTTCTTATTGAAAATTGAACGTAGAACACGATGATTACACTAAACACTCTTTATTTATTTTAGATAATGACTAAAAACTGACTTTAAAATTTTATTTGTTTATAACAATAGAAATTTGTTAATAATTTTTATAAATAACAGTTTGTTTTTTTTTAAATTGCATCTCTATTCCTTAAAATAAAACCGACAAAAAGTGTCTATCTCTACCAGAACCGAAGTTATAAATCTTTGAAAACAAGTCTTCAAGCCAAAAATCACAAAATTCTCGAAATTTAGAACCGCTCTATTAGTAGGGGAGGCGAGCGACATAAAATTGCAAGCACTTTATAAAGGCTGATTTTTTAATATTATGTTACATATGTTGAGTAGAGAAATGATCTTCAGTCGGTCAGCTGGATTCGTTAGCGTTTGGCGTGGGTGGGGCTCCAAAGTTGTAAAAAAACCATGTTTCTTGCAACTACTTTATAAAACCTGAAAATTCGTTTGAGAGTACAATATTAATTAAAAATAAGTTTTGTGATTGTCAGTCACTCCAATCCTGTAACCGAACGCGTCAGTCACGCGTTGAAGTTGTAAAAAACGGTACATCGTGCAAGTACTTTATAAAATCTGAAATTTAGTATACAGATGAAGAATATTATTATAATTACAAGAAATGTTGTCAGTCAGTATACTTCTGTAACAAATGCCGTCAGTCGCAAATAAAAGGTTGCCGTTCTGTAATACGGCGCGCTCAATAAATATTAACATATATTCAATGAAGTTTCTTTTTTCAATGGATATTCATTTTATTGCATGTACATTGAATCTGATCTACTCGAACGACTATTAAAATATATAATATTAAACTTAAATAACAAAATTAATAGAATAATATACAGATTTTAATAAAGTATATTCAACAAATTCCTTTTAGTCTTAAGTATGAAATAGCATTCTAATATGAGTCGCTGCAGTTGTTGTAAACATCACTTGAGTCATCATTTTCTCGATCAGTTATATCTGACAATTCATCATCTGCAAATAACTTAAGTTTAGTTAAACTTCTAGTATATAAGTCAAGAAATTTTGAATGTTAGTCCTATTCAAATTCAACTGTTCAAGAAATCAATAAAGAACACTATTCAGGAAGAATTACAAAAATTGTTATAATTTCATCAAGTGAGGTAACCAATTATTAAGAATTTCAGATTCACTCAACCAGGAGCCCAGAACAACAGCAAGATTTTCAAGTGTTACAAAAACTTGCATCACTATAAACATTGGGTATCAAGTGTAAACAATAAAAATTAATTAAAGGTTTAACAAGAAGTTTTATTAATTTTTATAGTTTTTATAGTGTAAAAGTGAAATTTTTAAAATTAAAATAAAAGCAAGTGTTTATTAGTATCCCATCAGGAATATAACTGCGTTTCTATTATTTTTCTTAACCAGCTATTTTCTAGAATTCTAGCTCAACAGAATAATAGCTATTGGGTTTGACATTCTTGAATTATTATTACACAAGCTACTGCAAATTTACAAAATTAATGGATAACTATTTGGGGATACATCAACTTGAATCATCATTTTCTGTATCAGATTTATCTGACAATTCATCATATGCAAATTAATAGAAGTGCAATATGTTTAAATGGTTAAATAAGTAAGATAAACATGCCTAATCACACGTATAATCTATTACCTGTACCATCTTTTTCGTTAATAACTGCATCTTTTACGAAAATTGGAAGTTGTTGACCTTCAAACCAATGAAACTCATAACGTCCGGCTATTTCAAGCCAAACATTTTTAACAGCCATCTCTGTAGTTGGTATTGTTTTATGTGCATTCATCTAAATATTTGAAATGTATGCACTGCGATCAATGTGGTTAATAAGCTCAGATCTACAGGGCGGAAGATTTGATAGGTCGTAACTTTTCGCATGAATTTTAAAAGTTTCGTCGTTATCTTTAAATTTATAGGTTTTTGAAAAAATTGTGAGACGAGCTTCATTTACAGTTTTAAGTTTGTTTTGATTGTATAATTAGCAGATGATTTCTTCAATTTTTGTTATGACATCTGAACGATTATGGTCATTCAATGCGCTTAAATTTGCAAACACTGTTCGAAAGTCTTCAAACTTAATCATTAAATTATATGGACGCTTTTTTCTTTTTCTGAAAAATGCTGGGTTTTGATCGCAACCATTAAAGCATGCAGAGCTGGAATAGCAGAGCAAGTTGATTTTCCCAATTTTTCATGGATTTCACTGACATTAATACATCGTAATGCGTTGCCAACACCACATTCCATTCAAATTTTCACGTCACTCCTTAAGTTTTTTATATTGCCGAGCATTATAACCAGAATATCCGTGTCGGAGCTTTTGACACAGACATTCGCAGCAAAATTCAAGTTTCAAATGTTGTTGTTATTGATGAAAACGATGTTTCAGGAAATAGATTGTACGTGATATGCCTGTTTATCTTACGTATTTAATTATTTTGAAATTAAACATTGCGCTTATTGCACTTGCACTTATATTAATATGCAGATGATGAATTGTCAGATATAATTGATCCAGAAAATGATGACTCAAGTGATGTTTACAACAACTGCAGCGACTCATATTAGATAGAATACTATTTCATACTCAAGACTAAATGGAATTTATTGAATATACTTTATTAAAATCTGTATATGATTCTTTTAATTTTGTTATTTAAGTTTAATATTATATATTTTAATAGTCGTTCGAGTAGATCAGATTCAATGTACATGCAATAAAATGAATATCCATTGAAAAAAGAAACTTCACTCAATATAAGTTAATATTTATTGAGCGCGCCGTATTACAGAACGGCAACATTTTATTTGCGACTGACGGCATTTGTTACAGAAGTATACTGACTGACAACATTTCTTGTAATTATAATAATATTCTTCATCTGTGTACTAAATTTCAGATTTTATAAAGTACTTGCACGATGTACCGTTTTTTTACAACTTCAACGCGTGACTGACGCGTTCGGTTACAGGATTGGAGTGACTGACAATCACAAAACTTATTTTTAATTAATATTGTACTCTCAAACGAATTTTCAGGTTTTATAAAGTTATAGTTGCAAGATACATGGTTTTTTTACAACTTTGGAGCCCCGCCCACGCCAAACGCTAACGAATCCAGCTGACTGACTGAAGACATATGTAACATAATATTAAAAAATCAGCCTTTATAAAGTGCTTGCAATTTTATGTCGCTCAGCTCTCGGACTATATTTCCCCTAAGAAAAAAAAAAGAAGAGATCCTCAAAAACGCATATCGTTATGTTTATATGGAACCCTTAAAAAAATTTTCAGCTGAATCAAAAATGTCTTAGTCACCTTTTGTCCTAATCTGTTCGGTATGTAAAAGAATTTTTTGGAATTTTTTGTCGTCTCGCGCTCGATAAATTAATTTATTTCTAACAGTAAATATCATTTCTCAATTAAAAAAAATACTTTTTTTATAGGAAACTGAACGTTGAATACGATAATTATATTAAAAACTAATTTCATGGGTGGGGCAATGGTTAAAATTTAATTTTAACATTTTATTTGTTTATAACAATAGGAATTTGTTAATAACTTTAGTTGAAAATATTTATTTTTAAAAAATTCCATCTTTTAACTTGCAAATAAAAAAAAGAAAAAGCTTCTATCTTCTATAAAACCGATGTTATGAATTTTTGAAAATAGGTCTTTGCGCCAAAAATCACGAAATTCTCGAAATTTAGAACAGCTCTATTTTCCAAAAAAAAAATCCTCGAATACGTATGTCTTTTTTTTGATAAAAAACCCCCCAAAAAAAATTTCAGCCAAATCAAAAATGGGTCGGTCAGAAAGGTGTTCGGTTTATAAAAAATTACCCCTATACCTGATAGTCGAATTAAATGAAACTTGGTACATAACCATTTAGTACGGTTAAGAAGAGTTCCGCATTCCAGCTTTTGGCCACCATACAAGTGTTGACTTTTCTTACTTTGTTTTGAAGTTTATCGGTAGCATAAAGAATTAGTTCATCAGCTAATTTTGATGACACTTTGAGAAAAGATGGAAAGAACTGATTAGCTTTTGAATGATATTTGAATAAGTAGTGGGAAGGGAACCTCTAGAGCACTTGTTTATTTGAAACTTCAATAACATCCGCTCCTAAAATTTGATTTTGATTAAACTTGGAAAATATATGCTTAAAGTATGATTTGTAACAGTTCTGCATCCCAACTTTCGGTTTGTCAATTTCTGTAAAAAATTATTTTACTGTTTCTATTCGTACAATAAAGCTTATGTCTGTTGGGATTTGATGAAACTTTAGCAAAAGATGGAAATTTATATCAGAACTACTACAGCCAGCCGTTAGTTGAAGTATTTGATGGATATTAGCTCACTAAAACATTTTGTTACCAGAAGTCGCCAACGTTTGAACGTCGCCAATATTTTTTTAAGTAGCATGTGTTGTTTAGATGGAATTACAACATGTGTTGCAACAACAAATAAAATATATTAGCGAAGTTGATGCATAGACCAACTTCATCACAGTTGTGGAAACAAAATGTTCTGGATATATAGCCCGTAAAACAATTTTGGAAAAAGATGTGCATGCTACAAAATAACCGAGCACAAAATTGTGAATAATACATTTCATGGACATGTTATGCAGCATACCGTGAACATGTCGTAAAACACCTTAGCATATGTGCACCACACACCTAGCAATATGTGCACACAAACGTTAGCCGCTTGTCTTACGAATAATAAAAACGGTGCGAAACGAAATTTCTTTAATGATAAAAATAATAAACAAACAATATAAAAAAAAGTCAGGCAAGTGCGAATATAATTCGCCCGCTGAGGGTTCCGTGTATATAATATTTGAGAAAACAACAGTTTTTGTTGGCAGAGTTTCACGTTGGGTTGCATTTTATTCAAAGCTGTTTATGGTGGCTAAAGAAAACTTCATTAACGCCAGCTTATAAATTATTCATATTGTAAAATATATTATAAGTTGTTGTAGCTTCAACTGTTGTTGGTTCATGAATTTTTCTTTGTAAATTTCTTGTAGAAAATAGTTTGAGAGCTAGTTTTGAGGATTTCTATTGAAACCAACATTAAAGTCACCTATTACAATAGTCGAGTGATTTGTCTACTGAACATTGGGGAGATCGGCATACCAACAGGAGTAGAACTTCAGCTAGTTGAAAAATTACAATGGCTTCCAGCAGAGCTGAAATCGAAGTGATGGTGGCTGAAAGAACAGATCCCGAACCTCGATTTACTTGAATGTTACAATTTTATAGTTCAACAGTAGTTCCAATAAATCAAAAAGTTCAAAAATGTTTGTAATTAGTGATCAACTTCACAGAGAACATTTGCAATGCAACCATATTAAATGATAATCTATCGCATAATTTTTCAACCTAACGCGTTTCGCCTGAAGTTGTGTTCATCTGACTTGTTAAACTTTTTTGATCTAATCTAATCTTAATTGTTCATTTCTTTATTTCGTTTCTCTCAATATTTTACTGTACTCCACATTTCCTACAACATAGCAAGATTTATCCTCTTCTACGATTATTTTACGTGAATAGTCCTGCACGAAAACACAATTTTAGAATTTTAATCAAATGAATCAAAAACGGTGTTTTCAAAAACTACAAAAAATTGTTTTGGACTAGAAAAAAATTCACTTTTCATATGACACCCCACTCAACATGGTCAAAAATAATTTTTTTCCAAAAATTTCCACCCTCAACCCCCTCAAATAACATTTGATATGATGACCCGACCGCTATAGTTTTCATTCAATCTTTACAACATTGGCCGTAACCATAAGTTTTTCCAAATTAATTCTTTTGTAATGTTCGAAGTTAAGGGGAGGGGCTATGAAATTTTTTTCACATTTTTTAAAATAATTCAAAAACTGTGCTTTTGAAAATTACAAAAACAATTGTTTAGACCTAGATTTTATACCTAGTTTAACTTTATGGTGATTTTTATTACGATCTGCTAATATAGCAGCTCCTCCTACATTAAATCTTTTAAGAGAAATTAGTTTATTAAATTAAAAAACATTAACCTTTCATATGACCAAAATAAGTATGTATAATAGAAAATAAATAAATATCGTCGCTTTAATAATGAAACAACGTATTCGCAAAAGTGTAGTTTCGAGATAATTGAGTTTAAAGATTTTTCGATTTTCTGATTTTCGTAAACTCGGCAGCACTATTGAATGAATAAAGATATTGGAAAAAAAATTTCTACCAATTAATCTTGACTATTTTCCCCACAACATATTAAAATATCACATTGGTACCTGCTGGCTTTTCTACCTAAAACGAGGTGAAAAGTCATTCAGGTACCTTATACGTTATTTCATATTTCATATACGTTATTTCATTTTGGATGGAAGTACGATTAAGCTTAAAATAAATTATAATTGAACTAAAGCATGATATTCTTACAATTTTTTATTTATATGAACCGGTCTATCATGTAGTCATGAATGATGCTTATACAATATTTTAGATTTACCATTTCGTGTGGCGATCGTAATGTATGTAATATATACGACAATGATTTTACCCAAGTTATTATTCTGTAGGAATTGAAATATCGTACATGCATTTACGCTGTTTCAATATTTAACTAAATTCAAATTTGCATGTACGTTAATTATCAATATATTAATTTTCACCCCCAGTTATAAAATAATTGGAAAATGTTAAATGCCACTCTATAGACATCCTTATGGGGAATGCAGCGCACCCATTATATAATAACAACGTATATATGGCATACGTTATTTCATTATTAAGGCGACGATATATGGTCAAAAATAATATTTTTTCAAATTTCCACTCTCAACCCCCTCAAAATAACATTTAAAATGAAGAGCCGACCGCTATAGTTTTCGTTCAATCTTTACAACATTATGCCCATAACCATGAATTTTTTCCAATTTTTTCTTGTGTAATGTTTGAAGTTAAGGGGGAGGAGGCAGGAAAAACAACACTCGTTTTTGGCAATATCTAAAAACCTAAGCAGTCGAAAAATCATTGAAATTTTTTTCCTAAAAATTGAAAGTGAAAAGGTAGCTTAAGATTTTCTAAAATCACTGGTTTCATTTAACTTTTTATGAGATAATAATATGACATTCGTAATAATAAATTGATGTATCGCGGTCGACTGAGGTTCCATAGGTACGGTGATCATTTTTTGGAAGGAAAATACAGGACATTAATTAACTAAAATATTATGCTTAAAAAAATAACGGACCTCTGCTACCTACCTTAAATAAAAGTGTGTTAAAAAATTATTTTTATTACTTATTTATTATTATAAATATTATAAAAATTAAATGAATCTAATAACAAACGTCTTCTTGAATAGAATACAAACATTAAATACTAAATTTTATTTATTTTATTTTATTCCACCAATTTTTTTGCTCGCATAAGTAACTTTCTTTCTAGTGTTCATCGGTTGTAATGGCTGGTCGGCAGACAAACGAACATTTGTTTTTGCTGTTTTAGACTCGTTTTGACTAGGACCTAAAACGTTGAAAAATGTCAAAAAGTGGGGCTATGATTTTGACATTTGACTTGATATTATAATACTTAGGAAATTTAGACAAATTTAGGGAAATTTAGAGAAATTATTATTTTAAATGCATATTCGTGTAAAGTTGATGCAAAAAAGAGAACATTTGCATATCAAATTAAGAAATAAGGGACATTGTACTGACCTGTATTTGCAAAAAAATCTCAAGGGACAGCATGGCAAAAACAGGACAGTCCTGTAGGGACGGATGGTCACCATATCTATAAGCATCTATAAATTGTAATGTTTTTTGTACAAGTTGTATTGAACTTTATGTACCAACAGTGTTTGTGGTTCTTACCTGTGGATGGTTCTCAAAACTTTTTCATAAAACACTTATTATTATTTTTAAACTATTATTAATTTATTTTTTTATATAATTTTAATTATAATATAACTTTTATTATAATTTTTACTTATTTTTAAGTTAGAATTATTATTTATCTTGGTGAGGATCACTTGAACTGAGATTGAACTTGAAATTAGAATTATTTAAAAATCAACTATTAAAACTAAAACTTAACTCGACTATTCTTTATTAAAACTCGAACTGCACTCAACTTAAAAACTAAAATCCAATTATTTATAATATTTAATTTATCCAAAATCAACAAAAATGATTTGGCCTAATTTTAATTGAAAATCGAAACATTCAAAACAATTTTCTTGCAAGTCAAATAAAATTATTTAAATATTTCGATTTGTGCAATTATTTTGATGTATGCAATTTTCGCATAATGAACAATTTAATGAATTTAATTATTTTTGCAATTTTCGCATAATTGACAATTTAATGAATTTAATTTAATTTATTAATTTTGTTGATTTTGAATAATTTAAATTTTTAAGTAATTTCTTAACCTATATTGTTACTTACTAAATCTATTATAAACCCAAGGAGATTTATACAACATTCCTCACCCTCCGAAGGAATCTGGCGAGGGTTGTTCTTAAAATTAAATTTTCCTTAAAACTATCTATATTTTATACTTTTATTTTAATTATAGCTTATTATTTTGGTTTTAATTCGAACCACTTTAGAACCACAGGTTAATACCGGCCGCGCCACTGTCTTTTTCCGTTTCGTTCAAATTATTATTATTTTGTTATTAACAAGAAAAATAATTATTTTTTGGCAAGCAGGTGCTAAAAATAGTAAAATATTGGTTCTCCTATCATTATTTTCCAAAATTTCAATTCCCGTGAAATAAAATAAGGAAAATAAAAACTACTATTTGAGTGTGGACTTTTCTTTCAATATGAGTTGTCATTTATATCACAAAGATTGATTTAAACGCAGTTGAAGGCTGCGGATAATTTACGTTTATTGCTATTGTCTTTTAGCACAGTGTAACGTCAATGCGAAGTAAAATTTAGAATGCATTCAGGTGATTTTTACGACATTTCATATTTTAATCAGTTTTTGAAAGAAATATTTTATGGCTATTCTGTTTTGTTTATACTTTTTGTTGTTGATTTCTCTTTTCATTTTCTTCTATTTTCTGTTGGTGATTGTTGTACCATTTTTGAAGTAAAAATTTCTTTAGGCGCGTTGTGCGATTTTGTATGGGAAAAAAATTTTATATTCGAGTCATCGTCACGCTAAATAAATAAATATAAAATATAAAATAAATATTAAAAGAGAGTGAGATAAATTATAATCATTTGTTATTTTCTTATATCTTATTCTCATTTTCTTGATTTATAATTTGTTTTTTTTTTTCTTTTTTATTGAATTTTATTTTTTTTTTTGTTTTAGTATTTAGTAAAATTTATAAAAAAATGTTTTGTCTTATTTGATGTTTTTCATGCTTTTAATAAAGAAAACGCAATTGATAATACGAATAACCTAAGTACATATTGTTGAAATTAATGATAATATATTATAAATAATTTTGCTCTCGTTCTCTTGATTCATATTTTGGTCTTTTCTTTTTTATTGAATTTTTCTCATTTAATAACAGTGTGGAAGTGTGGTAAAGTAAGTAAAGATTTTGTTGTATTTAGACAATAAAAACACATTTATTTCACAGTTTTAAGTTTTCACTTCTGTCCGCAGTCATCAAGACTGCCTTTTTTTGACTTATTCACTAGTTTTGACACAGAGTGGTAGGAAATTTGTTAAGAAATTACGTGAAAGCAAAGAATAAAGTTAAATTGTGCTCGAACGGGTTTACCGATTTTAATAACTTTTTTCTAAATGAAGATTGTTGAGGAAGAACTTTTTTCTAATTAGAAGACTTTATAAAAATTATTACAGTGACAAAAAATATTTATAGTTTTTTACGATGTTTTTAATTTTAATTTTTCAAACATGGCGATTTCAAAAAGTTCAATTTTTCCATCCATTATTTTAAATTTTAAAGGTTTATTACTTACCCAATTCATACTAAAATTACTGACAAAAGTTATTTTTCTCCAAATAAAAAACTTGTCTGTAATTTTCATATGAATTGGGTAAATATAAATCTTTTAAATATAAAAAGTGAAATAGAAAAAGTTACTTATAGTGAATAAGTCAAGCACTAATTAAAGTTCTATTTAAAAACCAACAATTCTCATAAAATTGAGACGGTTACTCTAAATGTGACGAAAGTTTATCAAAACATTTTGGATAGCTTATTTTATCGGTATTATCATGCTGATGGTTTTCATCTACCAGAAGCTTGAGACCAGGAGTTATGTATTTGAAATTGTTTAGACTAGAAACATTTGAAACAAAACTAATTATTTGGATGACATAAAATATAATTGAACATAAAATTTGAGTGAATTAAGTTTCAGGTACATGACCAGGGTTGTAACGTATAATACGGTAACGTATAAAACACGTATTATACGTACGTATAAAACGTATAGTATAAAACACACAATTATATACGTTTTATACCGTATAAAAGTAACATCCTTAGTCGATAAAAATACATTTATATAAAATTATCGCGGGCGTATTATTCATCGTACTCGTGATATTTAATATTTATACAGCTTAGTTTTCTGGACTTATATAGGAACAGTTGCTTTAGAAAATATAACGTCGTCATGATAGTTTCTTACCCAATATTCCTGTTAGTTCAGAAAACTTTCCACATTTTCAATGATGATGGACATTTTCTTTAAATGCCTGAGGAGAAAATTCATCGGGAAATACAGAGGAGGGCAATGAATTCCATAATTTGGCCACTCTATTGAAATAGTCGTTTCGGAAGGACACAGTTCTACAACGAGGTATTTGTACAACAAATGGATGGGATAACTCGGCAGCTCTTGTTTGTCGATTATACTGCGCACACGATGGAAGAATATTTTGAATTTCCTTAGAGGAGTCTGCAACAATTTGACATTTCCAACCGTACCTATATTACATCAATGACCAAAAGTGAATTCACTCAATAAACTTCTCACTATACTTTTCCGTTTGACGTAAATACATATTTTAACTATTACAACTTTTGTATAAAAACAATATTTGCTGCAACAACGTGATATTTTCAAACTGTACCTATTAATTAAATGTGGTTCAACCCGGATTCACACAACAAAATTTCTTTAAAACATCTCTCTAAAAATCCCTGATAATTTCCCTGATTGCTATGAAAAAACGACTTTTATTCTGCAACAACATAATATTTTAAAAGCCTTATTAGATAGAGAGTAGTTGAAACTGGATTGAACCATATTTCATAAATTCAATAACATTTAATGATACCAAATAATTAATTTTGGGATTCAAAAAGTGTTCGTAAAGCAGGCCTTTTTTTTCCTATTGAAATAACAATGCCAAAATTGAAATAACAATGCCTAAAGTTGTTATTTCGAAAAACTGCTTGGATAAAATAATTTTCTAAATAAATATTTTACTATTTTGTGTAAATATATGCATTGTTATTCATGCAAATAGTACAGAATCTTACTCGTACAAAAAATCTTGTATGCAATTCAGTCATAAAATATCTTTTTTGCTTTCGAGTGATTGTTTCTCTCGGCTAACGCCTCGAGCAACAATTTCACTCTCAAGCGGAAAAGACATACTTTATGCCCTTAACACATAAATAGCTATTATGGGCCAAACGTTTCTAATCCAAAACGTTTCCCATTAAGTAAATGTTTGTCAAAAAAATTTGGAATCAAAATTAATTTATTGATGAATGACATCATTCTTTTGACACACTTATAATAATCAAGCTCCTGGTTTTACATTCAAATGCCAACTTTCAAGATTTCTCTACATTGTTTTTACGTTTTTAAGCAAAATAAGATATATATACCATTTTTTTTTACAATTTTCCGATTCGTCCCTGCGGTTCTTATCATTGATGAAAGCTATTATCTGAAACAAAAAATTTTAAAATCACTCTAGTAGTTTTCATCGGTTGTTATGGTTGGTTGGCAGGCCGGTCAGTACACAGACTATCATTTTTGTTTGTTTTTTAAGAATTTGTATAAAACATTAATTGTTTATTTTTATTATTTTAATATAGAGGTATCAAAGGACCTCTTCGAAAGAATTAGCAACGAAAATTCCAAACAAATAGTTTTTTTTTATAAATTATAAAATATATAAATAATTTATAACTACCTAATTATATTTTTACTGAGTATAAAAATTAAAAATATAATTAATATCTGAAGTTAGAACTATTTTTAATTTTTTATGAATGAATTTCAAAAACAAAAACATGTTATACGTTTTATACGTTATATACGTTTTATACGTCACGTATTACACGTGTAACGTATAAAACGTTTTATACGTGTATATTAACAACCCTGGGTACATCTAACTAAGAGGAATAGTTAGTTACGGTAAACGAAAATGTATGCTAGATGCCAGCTATGGCGTTTTTAAATAAAATGTATATGTTGAAAAAGAAGTATTCACGAAAGGATTAGTAAAGTTTTTTGAACTAATAGGAACAGTTGGGTTGGAAAATATAAAGTTTTGTCCTATTGAATGTCAATTTTGCATAAAGAATATAATTTTTGAAAAGAAGCATTTACGGTGGAAGGACAGATTTTTGCATTTTTGCATTTGCATGTAAATAATAATTGTCATAAAAATGTGTTTTTATGTAATAAATTAGTAAACAGTAATTGTTAACGTAAAATTTGTGAAGAATGCATGAAATGTAAGCTAGTTTAGTTACAGCTATTAATGCCGGAGGGTGTTGATTGTTCCAAAACAACAATTGAAATACAAACTAAACCATCTGCATAATATTAAAAGGTTTTGTTCCTAAACATTTCAAAACAAATTTTTTAAGCATTTAACAATTTCGCGTAGCGAATACATTTCACAAACCCATTTACTTCTGACACTCTCTTTTTAACTTCTTCCTCGAGCAATACCTGACTCCATTTGTCTTCATTGAGATTATTGATTCGGGTAAAGCATTCTATCTGTACGTTGCATGGCTCAATTCTTTCAGTCGATTCAATTTAATTTTAGAAATGGGTCACGATATAAGTATTCATAAACCTCAAAATACCCAAGAGAGAAGGATAAAAGGTTTATAAATAACTTACATCTCCTTTTTCTTTTTTTCATTATAATCAATCATTTTCAATGCACCGCACCAACCATTAAAATTATCCGTCCAGAAAAGCTAAACAAATGTAAAGGTTGTTTATATTATTCCTATTAAGTTTAAGGTGACATCTCTCTTCTGAAACTCATCAATCTAATTTCAAACTTTTTTATTAAAAACATTTTACCTATATAATAAATCTTCTGTTTCTTATCTTCTTTCTGTAAATTGATTTACAAAAAATCATAAAATAAAGTCAAGAAAATTATTTGCTATATATAGATAATAAATTTTCTCAAATCAATCACATTTTTGTGTTAATAAATAAAAATTGAATGGAAAAAATAAATTAATTTAAAATTCTCTTCGTATATTTGTTTTCATGAAAAATAAGAAAATAATTGTCAAAGAATAAGTTTTTTCTTTGAAAATTTCCAAAGATTTTATTTTCATCGATCATCGTTTTGTTTTTCTGGGTTTGGGTTGGAAAAACAGAATTTGGATGTCAAATGTGGTGGGATTTGTTGAATGTGGTTTATTTTATAATAAATATATTACTTTCAAAAGTAATACCCGAAAGTTTGAGTGACAATACACTTAGGAATATAAGCGAAATAATGATTTATTAGGTACATATGTAATTCAAGAAATTTACGTTTTTTTAAAAATTGATTGATATATAGTTGTTTTAGTTCGTAGATTATGTTAAAAGAGTAATCTTTGTCTTTAAATAAATTATTTGTTTCTATTTCTGAGAGCCAAGATGTTTTTCTTTTTGGATTATTTCTTTTGTTATTTTTCCGTTTTTTTATACTCTTCTTCTTTCATTGTTCATTGTCGATGTTTTGTTTTCTTTTAAGTTTCTTTTCTCTTTTTTTCTTTTTTTTTCTCTTAATTCTCTGCTTTACTTCTTCGTTTTTCCTATTTTCTTGTCTTCCTTTCCTCTTTTTTTCTTTCGTTCCGTTTTTCTTTACTATTTTCTTTTTTTCTTCTTTTATATTCTCCTGTTTTGTCTTGTCTTCAATTGTGGAAAACAAAGAGTTAAAATTTTCGATGAACATTTGAATACATTGCATATCTTCCTAGTTTTTATTTACCGTAAAAAAATTATTATTCATTTACTTAATGATAGGTTAACTATTGATGTCAGTTCTTTCTTCACATCCAAACTTTGTGCTTTAAAATGTATATGAAACTTTTAAAATACGAAATATCTTTATTGGTATCAATCATTTTTTGTTTGCCTAGTTAAAATTCATAATATAAGAACATGAATAAAACCACAACAAAATCTGTAAAACTTTTAGAAAAAGCTTAAATTTCGTATTTATTTCATCATAGTCAAGATAACAAACATATGCACACGAATTGAAATGGATTGTTTTTCTCTAGAATACTTTATTTACAGTTAAATAGATTTGATTTTTTTCTCTTTTATAATTGGAATAGTGAATTTATTTATAAAGTTTTAAATAGGAGGATTTCAGGCGGAATTAATTTAACAGGATTGATAAATATTTGTTTGAAGAGCAAATTGTTAATGGTCTTGAAAAGGAAAATCTTATTAAAAAAACATACGGATTTAATTTTTTGTTTGTAATATGACTATCAAAATAATGTTAATTTAACTGTAAAATCTGGCATATTTCTTAGTCTGAATTTTACTCTACGAACACATTTTTTACTGTTTTCCATGCTCAAACTATGTTAGCATTGGATTAATACTGTGTGATCAACGAGTTTGTAAGACAATTTCTAGCTAGTGGAAATGGCCACTTACACCGATTTAAATTCTAGATTTTACTTGAATGTATTTCTGTATATATGAAAGACAATGTTTATGTACAATAAAATGTGTTCGCAGAGTAAAAATTAGACTAAGAAATATACTACAGTTGAAAGCTGAATAAAAACAGAAAAATTTCAAACGATGGTTGAAAAAACTCATCTTAAATAGGTAAATAATGATGAAATTTCATCTTCGAAATAGAAGGATATTGAATCAAGATGCACGCCGATTATGAGAACTCCACCATTTCGATTTCCTTGAAATTTCGGCAATCGTAAGTATAGTAAAAAAATTAATACGTGTCTTATAATGTTTTTATTTTTTCACTAGTTGAAAACCTGTGTCAAGGTGGTTCGAAATTTACTAAGAAATTTAGTGTCAAGCAAAGATTAAAGTTAAATTCAGCTCGAACGGGTGTACCGATTTAAATAAATATCTCTCAATTGAAATGTACTGAATGTACTTTCTTCCCATTGAAATGTGATTTTTTTCGATTGAAAGGTACTTAGGCTTTATAAAATATTAAACTGGCAAAAAATATTTATAATTTCGTATGATTTTTTTTAATTCTAATTTTTTAAACATTATGACTATTCAACTCCATTTTTACTTGAATATTTACGTTTTATGCAAGTGGCCGATTAAACAATGAAGGACGTTTCTAAATAAGTGCAAATAAACGATCCGGTTAGAAAGAACAATTTTTTTCCATATTCTCGCTTAAGCGAGTTGTTAATTGTTAAATAGATTTTACGTATTTTCATTTAGAATCGTTGAGCCGTAGTTGCCGTTTTGATTCGAAATTTTAAGAAACTTTATCATGAGAACCATTGTATTCCTTAATAATTAAAGCCTACTTAATCATGAGAACCATTGTATTCCATAATAATAGTCTATCTTTAAATAGAACAAGAAAAACTACATATTAAAATGCGGGTACCGTTGACTTAATAGAGTTCATTCGCCAGTTCCCATAATATATCATCTTGGCTGGTAATATCTCACTGATATTACCAGTGGTATCTTATATATCACGTTAAGTCGTATGTCAATAGCAGCGGTACGCGAGAAGTACGCGAGGTTTGCAAATATACATACGGGAAAATTAAAAATCTTCAAAATTTCTTCACTTTAATTTGGATATAGATAAATTTGATAAATTTAATTTAATGAAAACCAAAACGAAAAAGTAATCGAATTTAAATTAAAACATAATTTTGGCACTTTTTTGGTGCGTATAGCGGTTGCTCCATTACACCCATCTTTTATTCGGCCATGCTTTTAGCCAAAAACTGAATAGACTATGATAATCGTATTTATTTGATTAAATACAATTTTATATATATTCAATAGATAACCATTTATGTAATAAAGCATGTTGGCTTCTTGCTTCAAAACAGTAAATATTTTGACATACTTCTTAGTAGGGGAAAAAAATTAAAACGATAACTTCATATTTTGTTGTTGTAGAACGATGTAAAAAATAGTAGGACAAGTGCAAATATAATTCGCTCGTCCAGGGTTCCGTGTATATATTATTCTACGAGAATAGTTCTTCTCCAAAACACAATTTTAGAAATAAACCAAAAACGGTGCTTTCGAAAATTACAAAAAAAATTGTTTTGCACTACAAAAGAAACTCACCTTTCATATGACACCCCACTTGACATGATCAAAAATAATTTTTTTTTGAAATTTCTACTCTCAACCCCCTCCACTGAACATTTGAAATTATAACAACCAAAACAAAAAACGTTTTTTTATGCGAAATTCCTACAACCGTGAATTTTTCTAATTTGTTTCTTTTGTAATGTTTGAAGTTAAGGGGGAGGACAGAAAAAACGCTCGTTTTTGGAAATAACTTAAAAACTAAGCAGTCGAAAATTCATTGAAATTTTTATTGAAATATTTCGATCTTTTTCGATTTTTCTAAACCAAACTCGATTCCTTAAAAAAAACTTTTGTTTTACTATTTCCTTATCTATGTCCATAAAATATAGATAAAAACAAATATTTGAAATTTTTTTGTTATCAGCAGGCGTGGGAAAACACATTTAATAACTTTAGAAAATTTCAAGTTGATAGCACTTATAGTTAGCTATAGTAAAACGATTATGTAGAAATTCGGACGGACGCTGAAGTCTCACTCAAATACAACAACAAAAACAATCATATGAATGTAAACTAATGATTTTGCTCCAAAAATAGGGTAAAACTCTGTGGTAGTATCATGAATGCCGATCGTCAATTTTTCAATACCAGTCGGTTTGTAATCGTTAACAATAGTAAATAACTAATAAATATAACACTATTAATGTTTACAAACCAACGATTGAATAATATTAAACACCTACCGTTAGATTAATACCTCTCGTATGGTTTTTGACATAAAATTAACATTCAAACAACAATGGTTGATTTCTGTAACTTATCTCTATCGATTTTCATGATATCACTAAAAATCTCTATTCTAGAACTCTATCCTTATTACTGTGATTTGCGGCTTTAAAGTATCACTTTTCAGCTATTTATTTTGTTGTCATAGCTACGTCCAAAAAAGCAAAAAGCATTTGTATTTGTTTCTATTCTATGAAAAATAAAATTTTTTATCAAAGCAACCCTTAAATTCAAAATTTCATTATCCAATTAAAATAGTTGTTATCATTTGTTGTCATAGCTACACAATAATTTGGAAAAAATAATAAATATTTTGTCGAAGGTTACTTGTTCCACATATTTTTATTTTAAAATTTATGAAAATTTATAATTTTAATTTAGAATAAACCACTTTTCTTAAAATATTTTGCTTGCGGCGAATAAAAAATAGTATATGAAGCACGGACATAAGCTATTTTGGACTTGATGTGAGTGCAAATCTCGGCTAGCGCCTCGATTTGCAAACTCCACATCCGTCCAAAATCTTTAGCTTTACGTCCTAGCATCATAATGTACTATTTTATTCGCCTACATATTAAAGTGTTACTTTATTACTGTGATTTGCGGCTTTAAAGTATCACTTTTCAACTATTTATTTTTCTGTCATAGCTACGTCCAAAAAAGTAAAAAGCATTTGTATTTGTTTAAATTCTATGAAAAATAAAATTTTTTATCAAAGCAACCCTCAAATTCAAAATTCCATTATCCAATTAAAATAGTTGTTATCATTTGTTGTCATAGCTACACAATAATTTGGAAAAAATAATAAATATTTTGTCAAAGGTTACTTGTTCCACATATTTTTATTATAAAATTTATGAAAATTTATAATTTTAATAACTTTTCTTAAAATATTTTGCTTGCGGCGAATAAAAAATAGTATATGATGCACGGACGTAAGCTGTTTTGGACTTAATGTGGATGCAAATCTCGGCTAGCGCCTCGATTTGCAAACTCCACATCCGTCCAAAATCTTTAGCTTTACGTCCTAGCATCATAATGTACTATTTTTTACTACTTGCATGAGAAATTTCAATTATTTACTCAAAAACCCAAGACAAAAGTTATTTTTCTCAGCTAAGGTTACTAATAATTATTCCCCACACCTAATAATAAGTATTTTAGCACCTTAGTAAATAATGAAAATATAATTTTTGTTCGTTTGTTAACTGAGTTCATCTTTGAATTTTTTTAGTTTCTTCCTAAAATAATAATAATATATTAAAAAATAATATTTTGATTTTATTTTAATAATAATAAATAATGAATGAATGCAAAAATTTCTTTGCAACTATAGTTTAATTTATTTGAAATTTTAATTCGTGTTAAACAGAATTCTGTTGAAATTTAGTTTAGTTGTGAGTTGTAGACTAAAAAAATTCTAAAATTGGCTCAACAATATTGAACAGATTTTCAATTCAATTCAATTCATGTCAAAAATAAATAAAAGCTATATTTTTTAATGCAAAGCATATTTGATTTTTATATAGTTTGAAGAAAATTCATTGAAAATAAATTTCTAACTAAGCAGCCCTGAATAATAAATATCCAATACGCAGTCCAACAATATGATACACAATGTTTCACCAAATCAACATTTTTATTTATTCACCATTTGCTTATTAATTGACATTTTATTTTGTGAATAATTAAGAGTTTTAGTGCATTTTTTATATCAAGTAGTAAAAAAAATAGTATATAAACCTCGGTGAAGAAAATTTTCTCCATTTCGGTGCTTAATCCACCTCAATGTAGAAAATTTACTTTATCACCTCGGTATATAATTTACTATTATTTTCTTCCAAATGTTAATATCAACTTTATTTGTATATTTTTTTGATAATAATAGTATGTATGTATTATTATATTATTTTATAACCTAAAGATTAATGAACTTGACCTACTGTCTAATGAAAATTTTGCCTGTAAAAAATTATCATTATTTAATTAGTAGTATGATTAGTCAAATTATTTTGATTGTATTAAAATTATTTTTCAAATTATAATCACAATGGCTTTGCTACGTTTTGTTCAAAAATCAAATTTTAAGTTAAATTCTCTTATTTCTTTTAGTTGAATTTGGTTGATTGTATGAAATGGATGTTTTTTATCATCAGGAATTTTTTTAAACCAAAAATTTGATTTCTCAATTAAAAGAATAAAAATTTATTGTTTTAATTGTAGAAAATGTTTCTTTTTTATATAATACATAATTCTTTGTCAGAGAATAAAGTAGTGTAATCAATTCGTGTTTAATGTATTTTATTCTCTCGCAAATTAAAAATTCTCGCTCGTGCCTCGCTTGAATTTTAAACTTTTGCTTAAGAATAAACTAATACATTAAACACTTATTGGTTAAACTACTATGATTTGATACTAATTCAGATTTGAAACTGAATTAGTATAAAGTTAAATAAATTATTATATATGTATTATTTCGGGTAATAGGAGAATAAATAACATATTTTCGTATCTCATGTACAAACAATACGCTTTGCATACCTGTATATAGCGTACCAATAAATATGTTTCACTATTTGGTCTTGTAACAGCATCATGCAAAAAATATGCATTTTCATGCCAGTATATAGCATTAATAAATATTTTATCTATGTGATAGCAGGAAAAAAGTCTATTTTCATGCAGGCTTAATGGTTTTTTCGAATAGAAGGAGTAGAATGAGATTAGTACTCGAGATAGGTGAGTTTTGAGTAAGGACATCTTCAGATTGTTCGATAAAGCAAAGTTTTAATCTGTCGATGGAGACTCGAAGGTGTCGACCTTTACGGTCGAAATTTTTATCATCGAGGCTGGTGACTGGGAAACGACCTTCGTATGGAGGTTGTAGTGCTTTACGAACTAAATTCGTACGTACGTAGTAAGAAGACATGCGAACAAGACATGCGAACAAGAGAGCTTTGGAAACGAAAACTTTAGGAGAAGGGTGTCTTGACGCCATAGAGGGACGAAGGTAAAAAAAATTTGTTTTATTTGTGAAAAGAAATCAGATTGAGGAGTGGAGTTAGAGTTATGGCTAACAAAATTGTGCGGGGAGACGCATGTTAGTACCGTAGATAAGTTTAGCCGATGAAGATTGGAAGGCTTCACGAAAAGTGGTTCGTAAACCAAATAAAATTGACGGCAATATTCGTGTCCAGTCCGTTCTGTCGTACACCATTAATGAAGATTTCAGGGAGCGGTGCCGACGTATGATGAGTCCGTTACATTTAGAATTGTAAACTGTTGTACGTCAACGTTCGAAACCGATAACGTTTGACAACTCGTGGAAAAGATTGGATTCGTATTAAGAGCCCTGCTCAGTGACGATTACTGAAGCTACTTAAAAGCGAGCAATCCAAGTGGATGCTATCGTTTCAGCTGTGATATCCTAGATAGGAATGGCTTTAAACCATCGAGTTTAGCGGTCTTAATACACAATAGCGTTTGATCTTATAAGCAGGCATTGGACTAATAATGTCCACATGTATCTCGGGAAATCTTTGAGAAGTGAGGGGATAATTACCCAAAGGTGATAGAGTATGGCGAGGCACTTTGTTGGCAATTCTGTGCCATTTTTTGTACATCCTTCTTAATGGGTAGCCATATGTCTTTATATGTAAGGAGTTAAAGTCATTAAAAACTTTAGAATAAAAGGTCGTGGATTATCAGAAGAGGTATCACACAAAATAGTTTTAGCACTAGAATTGTCAAATGATAATGCAAAATATCGGAATTGAAGAGTGGGACTAGTGTTCAGTAATTCCTTGAGTTCGAGATCGTTGAACTGAGCGTCAGCAATTACGTCGTAGTTAATGTTTTTTGGAATTGATTTTTACTCAAAACGAGAAAGTGTGTCGGCAACTACATTATCAATGCCAGAGATGTGACGAATATCAGTCGTCAATTTAATGCTAAAATCTCAATGACTGCATTGACGAGGGCTTCCTTTAGCAGGGTTTTGTGACAAAGCGTAGATTATGTTTTTGATTGGTGAAAAGAGTGAAGGTTCTTCCTGCAAGGAGATACCATAAATCTTTGATTGAAAAGTATGCTGTGTGGAGTTCACGATCATAACCACTGTATTTCCTTTGCGAATCGTTAAGTCGCATAGAGGAGAAACTAAGAGGTGTCCAACAATCGCATATTTTTTGTTGGACAACGGAGCCAAGCGCTTTGTTGGAAGCATCACCCGTTACCGCAAGTTAGACAAAGTGTGAGGGGTGAGAAAGAATGAATGAATGTCGTCTTCAGACCAAAGAATGACGGGTTTTTCATTCTTTTTCGAAAATCATTGAGGATGGTTTGATTGCTAACGGCATGAGGAATGAATCGGCGGTAGAAGTTTATCATTCCAAGGAAACGGCAGCTGCATTTATCAACGTTGCTGATGAGACCAGCGTCAGAAAGACGCTCGAAAACAGTAGTTATATCCCATACAAGGTTGTACAACTGGTCCAGTAATGGTTCATTACTGGCAGCCAGTAATGCAGCAATGGGCGAGTACTGGCAACCACGACTGGGCCATTAACATAATTTTACTGGATGACAACTTCGGACAATAAATGGTTGCCATTCTTGGGCCAAATACTGGCAACCATGACTGGGCCGTTAAAAAAAAATATACATTATTATCATATGCAAATTTAAATAAATTAAATACTAATTTAAAATAAAATAAAAATGACGGAAAAAATTCAAAACTCCCCATACAACAGTTCAGTTGCAAGAATGGCTGAGTAATGGCAAACACCGCCCTGACTCCTCCAGTACTCCGCCATTAAAAAAAATATAAAATAATATTTTTTATACATAAATTTAAATAAATTATTTACAAAATAAATAAAATAAAATAGAAATGAAAATAAATTAAAACATATACCAACCTTTTCTTTATTACCATAGTCTTTCAACCGACGAGTCGATAACTAAACTATATGTGAAATTTTTCAAACTATGTATTTCTAAAAGGGATAATGCTCTAGTGAAATTTAAAAAAATGACATAGATCGGCAAATTCATGGCTACAGTACTGGCCCAATAACAATAGCCAAGTAATATTTACCATTCTTGGGCCAGTGCTTGGCCATTCAAAGGTAACAATATACTGGCTATTTTCTGTAAACTATAGATCGGCCGATGATTGGTTCTAGTATTGGCCCAGTAACAATAGCCAAGTACTGTTAACCATTAATGGACCAGTGCTTGGCCGTATGTCAATGTCTGGCAAAACCTACTTGGGATGTTTGAGGTGCTCTTCAAAGGTTTCAGAATCAATAAGGAGGTCATTTATGTAGATGAAACAGAAATTTAGGGCTCGGATAAAGGGATGTATGTTGGAAGGATTACCCAGTTTTTTGCAATCCGAATGTCATTCGAATGAGTTGGAAGAGTTCGAACGGAGTTGATATTCCAGTTATTGCAATATCGCTATCATTAATAGGAGAAGTGGAGAGTTTACCCAAAATGAATAAGAAGGTATAGTGATAACAAAGGACTGACAGAACACTCGTCTGAGACCAATATGTTTAAGTTTAGAGCTCGCGTACCATAAGTACCAACGTTAGTCGCGTTAAATACGTCAAGGAAGAAGTCTGATTTTCGGGAGTGTTTTTCTCCACATTTGCGGGGATAACTGAAACTTGGACACTTGTATTAACAAGAAAATGTTATTTTGAAGAATTATCGAGGACCAGGAGACGGAGTTGAGAGTGACTGGCATCACATGCCAGTCACATGTGAAGAGTCTATGAGTTTTTTCAAGAATTTGATGCAGAGGAATTGGAGAACGTTTTAAAATATTTGCACTCTGAATTGCATTTTTTGGCATTCTCCTGGAAATTACGGTAATAGTCGCAGATACCATCAAATAACTGAGTGCGAGACCTGAACCGAGGCCGCATGGGAGAGTGATTACATTGCCGGGAATCTTGATTACGATTATCATTTCGATCCTTTTGCCGTTGAATGGCATTGAGAAGTTGTGTTTCCAATTTATTGATTTTGTCCTCAAGTGACATCACCTTGTGATGACCTTCAAGTGACCGTCACCCTCAAGTGACATCACCCACTTGAGGTCAAGGAATAAGAAAAAGCGGTAGAGTTAGATACCGCATGTATTTGTGAAACCCTTATGAAATTAAGGACGTTATCTGCTATTGTGACCGTCTTAGGTAAATCCTCATCGATGGTAGCGATAGCAGTGTGGACAGCAGGTGTAAGTTTTTCCATCCAAAGGACTTTTATAGCTGCCTCTAAAAATGTCTTATTGGATTCGGCAGTCATATCCCGGAGTAGGAGTGAGGGCGTAATATTTATTTACTTTTGGTAATATCTTTAAGTTTATAACAAAAACTTTTTTGGAATCTTTAACAACTCGTTACAACAACTTTTAAGGAATAAATATATATTTAGGGAACCTTTTATATTGCCAGTGAAAACATGCTTGTAAGCTATTTTTTTATAACTGTTAGAACTGTTGCCTAGGCGTTACCAACAACATAACCAAAAATTTATTAAAGCTAGTGCGCCACATAGTATCGAAAAAAATTATGTTTTCTACGATAGCAGATGAAAAGACTATTTTCAAGCAGGCTTAATCCCCTGTAAAAATTGTTTTCTTTTCTTAATGGAAAAATTAATTTTACTAACTAATAAATTGTAGTTGCTATGGTATTTTCATATAATTTTACAAAGTTTTTTAAGCCAAGCAACAATTAAAAAATAGAATATAAATGTTGAATGTTAAGTTGTCGATTTCTAATAAATATCTTTTATATATTTACTGTCATAGAAAAAATTGCATTTCCTACGCGAGATAAAAACATTTTACGTTCGTGAAATTGCACCATTTGACGCTAACGCGTCTCGTAAACAAAATTTCACTCACTAAAAAGCAGCGTTTTCATTTCTTGTAGCAAAATGTACTATAATCAAGTAGCGTTTGTGATTTTACTCAAATTTAAAATCGGAAAATTAAAAAATATGCCTACCATGACAATAACCAAACTTCATATACAAAAAACTCGCTTTGATTTTTAAAACTAATTTTATTCTCTTCCAAATATTAATATCAACTTTATTTGTATGTTTTTTTTCATAATAATAGTATGTACATATTATTATATTGTTTTCTAACCTATAGATTAATGAACTTAACCCATTGTCTAATGAAAATGTTCCTATAAAAAATTATCATTATACAATTAGTATAATTCAATTGGTCAAATTGTTTTGATTGTATTAAAATTTCTTATTTCTTTTAGTTGAATTTGGTTGATTGTAGGGAATGGGGGTTTTTTATCATCAGGGTTTTTATCAGATATTTGATTTCTCAATTAAAACAATAAAGATTTATTGTTTTAATTGTAGAAAACGTTTCTATTTTATATAATACATAATTCTTTGTCAAAGAATCAAGGAGTGTAATCAATTCGTGTTTAATGTATTTTATTATATCGCAAATTAAAAATTCTCGCTGGAATTTTAAGCTTTTACTTAAGAATAAACTAATCCATTAAAAACTCATTGTTTAAATGACTAATATTTTTTAATGTTTGAAAATTTTAGTTTTACAAACTTTTGTGCATTCGATAAAAAACTTTTATGTGCTAAAAAAATACGACCAACTAGTACTGAAAGCGTTTGTAAAACTTGCACGAGTTATTGTAGCTGCACGAGCGATAAAGAATTTACACAACTTATGAAAATCCATTCGTGCAAGTAGCACAGTATACTATTGACGCCACATCATATATTCGCAAGAAATTAATTTTCCTTAAATTTCAATATATCTAAAAAACATTCTTATAATTTTACGTTAATATTCTTGGCAGGATTTCATTTTTTATCTACCCTAAACCATCTGCTACCATATTTCTAATACATTTTTAAACGACAACCGCCAATTCATTATTTCTTTTTGTTATTTTTTAGTTATTTATTTTGTTTTTTATCATTTTGCTTCGCAATGTATATGTTCGAGCTTAATTAAATCTTACGACAAAAAGAACATTTTCTTCTCGTTCTGTTCAATAAGAAGTTATCTAACGTCGAGGATAATAAGAAGAAATGTTATTAAAATTGTTTTCGTTGTGGTAGATACGTATAGTTTTAATGTAATAGGTTGGACATGGTGGCTTGAAATATAGCTGTTTTTAATGGAAAATTGTAAAAATATTACCTTCTATCCTTAGTACAGGTAATATTTTTTAATAATTTATTTTACTACCTCACCCGTATTTTTGGAGAATTAGTTTTGCTTTGCAAAATGATTTTTAGAGCCGGTATTTATATTTTATATTACAATTTCACATTTAATTTATTTTAATATATTTCTTTATTTTTTTTTACTTTCAGTTTCACCAGAATCAATTGTTATTCCAATTGTATCCTGCATCTTAGGATTTCCATTATTGGCACTTTTAATCATATGCTGTTTGAGAAAACGAGCAAAACTAGCGAGAGAGCGTGATCGAAGGCGTAACTATGATTTACAGGACCACGCTGTTAGCCTGGTCAGATTTAGTCCTATACATAGACTCAGTGAGTCCTAGTAACACAAAAAAATGCACAAAATCACAACATGTGTACCAATAATTATGCATTTAGAATTTTAGAATTGCAGCCTATTCACGATTTTGTTATTTTGTGCAAAAATGTTGAATCGATAAAATTACGAGAGTTATGCTTATCATCTGCGATTACGAAGAAAAATATTTTTAATTGAATTATATTGAACGATCAACAAAGCTTTAAAGATTTTAGTTTTGTATTTTTATCTCTAGTTTTAATAATTAAAGAGAGTAACATTAAAATGTTTGGAATCAAGAGATATAAACATCAAAAGGTCAAAAAATCAAGCAGTAAGATATGAAGGAGCAAAAACATGATACTAAAAAAGTAACAGCAAAAAGGTTTCAAATCTAGAAATCAGAGTATCTTACATAATATATATTATGAAAACCACGAATTAGAAAATGGAACATAAATTTACCATGAGATCGAGATTCCACAAAATAAAAAGTTGGTTTATCCAGGTCTTATCCCTTGAAAAACGATTTCAATCTATATGTTAAGGAACTGGATTGGGTTTCAAGAAATATTGCACAAAGTGGTGCTGGTCTATCATACATGCTGTTTTCTCCATTTATGTCCTTTGGGGCACTACATCTTCGTTCATGAACTAATTTTGATAACACTTCATAAGTTGTTGATTTAGTTGTATGAAACGGCTCTGTTTTTTTTAAACAATATTGGACAAAGTGGTGGGAGGTATCCTGATTCCTGAGCACCTTTATTTCTTTTATGCTTCAACCAACTGCTAAAGCTTGATACCTAAGCATTTAAAAACATCTAATAAACGACCTGAAGAACAGCCATTTATTTTAGACTTCCATAACATTTAACACTGATAAATTATTTTTTTTGGAAAACTCACAAATATTCTGTATTTTAATTTTTGGTATGCCAATTTCAGTGAAACTATTTTTAAGTATTTTTCCAAACCTCTATATTGTTGGTAATAAAGGCAGCTACGAATCACTGATACCAAAAGATCAAAAGATTTGTATGTAACTAGACTGACAAAATTAAACCAAACTTATCGTAATTCATTTTCTTTTGAGTATAAAACCAGTGAAAATATTATTCAATATCCTCTGAGCCGCTTGGTTTCACAAAATATAACAAAACACATAGCCAAAATTGATCATTCCATTCAAATCAAAATGCACAAAAAAACACTACCGTTATGTTAAACTGGTAATTACTGGGGGGCACCCACAAGGGGAGGCTCCAGACCCTCCCCCAAACGATTACTTTTTATTTTTTTTATTTTAAGTTAGGCATTGTTTAGTGTTTACTATAATAAATTATAGATTAACTTCTCTGAAAATCGGAATTTACGATCTTGTTATAGTCAGAGACGTTAACCTATAATTTAACTACGGAACTAAGGTTTGTGAGTATTGATCAATTTTCTTTGAGGATTTTTTGAACACTAATTTCAATGTTTTGAAATTGAATTGTCTTTCTTTAATTAATTTTCACGACTTAAGAAGCTCCTAATATTAAAATTAATGTTCTTCTCAAATATTTTAGCAGCAACTGACAAGATTGATATGGGTTTGTAATTTGTTGGATCCGTTTTAGACACCTTTTTGGAGGTGGCTCTACACTACTCATTTTTTCAAAATAAATCCTCTTCGTTTATGAAAACTAGACAATCTTAGTAAGGATTGATGTTAATTTCTTAGCAAATGTTTTAAAAATAACTGAAAGAATACTATCTATGGCCTAGATGCCTTATTAGTATTAATTTTTAAAAGTATTTTCCAAAATATATTTTTACGAGAAATGATCCGCTCTATTTTGATAGAAACTACAGGAACTGGATTAGGTTGCAAATTAGGTTCCACTAATGGCTTTTTTAAAATTGCGTTGGGTGCTCAGCAAAACTAGTAGCTTTTTCCGTAATAAAAAGATTTTTCTCTGCATCTATTAGTTTTCTACATAATATATTTTTTTCTATTCGGTTTCAGTTTTATTTAGTTATACTTTCGAAAAGCATTTTTTAAATTTTATTGCTTCTTTATATTTACTCGAAACCCATAGATCAGCCTTCGATTCGATTCGAAATTGGAATAAACTTGCGCATAACCCAGGTGTATTATTTCTGAAAAATTAGAAGCAGAAATGTTTGAATTAAAGATATCTCTATGTCCCTGCCAATCTCCAGCTTTATAATCCCACACAAGAACAGGATTAGTTTTAAACGGTTTAAGAATTTGTAAATTTAAATAAGTGGAAATCGAATTATGATCTGACCCACCTAAAGGTTCTAATACTTTTAATTGTACCAACGGAAGAACATTTGTCAAAAATAATTCACTACTTTCGCCACGAATGTTTATTATTTATTTCACTCAGATAATAAACCAACCTGCCAAAGCTCCTGGGTAGGTTGACATATTATCTGAGTGAAAATAAATATAAAATAAAATAATAATATAATAATAATAATAATAATAATATAGTAAAAATTTTGTTTGGCCAATAGTGAAACCCCAACAAAAATATTTATTCTCCGAGGCAGCCAGATTGGCCTTACAAACGAAGTTTTTACAGTGCCATTAATCCTTTAAAGTCTAGTTCCAAATCTTTTATTTTTCCTTTTATTGTCGGAGGTTTAATCGTCAGTGACACAGTAAGAAAAGCCACATTGTTCGCGAAACGCTTTGCTTTGAACTCGATCGTTTTAGAAACAACTAGAGAAATACGCCAAATCCATTCATCAGGAGTTAGTATGAAAAATCTTGATTTCAAAACCAAAATCGTCGGACAAAGCCTCCGGTCTGGACAACATTCCTCCTATTATTCTAAAAACCTGCCCTGAAAGACGCTGCCATAAATGTAAACGAGGACCTAAAAACGTCAATTGGGGTGACAAAAATTTAGTCAATTTTAATTCCACCAAAACAGAGCTATTGATTGTTTCCAGATCAAATAGTTCGTCAATGATATTTCAATTAGTATGTGTGACGATCATATAGACGAATGTGAAATCGTTCGTTTATTTCGAGTCACAATTTCCAATGACCTACTCTGGAACGATCATATCGGCTTCCTCAAAAAATGAAAAAAATATTTCACTCCGTATCAATTACTTCACATTTATGAGTCCAATATTCGTCCTTGTATCAAGTTTGGGACGCTGCACCTGTTTCCATCTTGTCTTTTTTTGACTCTGTACAAGAGCGTGCTATGTGAATTATAAGTGATCGAAATTTAACATCGAAACACTCCTGATTCCCTACAACACCGTCGTACTGTTGCTGATTTCGTTGTATTTTTATAAATATCGTCACCAGAAGTGCTCGAATGAAATCAGATCCATTATTACTCAAACATATTCTTTTTTTTTTTTTTCATTTTACCTATACTCAATCGGTTTGTGCAAACAGCCAAACTGTTGCGATTACTCACTGTTATAGTGATAGAATGCAGTGGGATTTCTTTGTCCGTACATTGCATAAATGGAATGCTTTGCACAAATCAATAGTCTCGGGGACGTTCAATCCACAAAAGTTTAAAAAAAGAGTATGGTAACACCTCACAACGCATGCTGTTGTGGAACCTAGGTCTTAAAAGGTATCTAAGTGTGGTTGTGATACATATTGCAATTCCTATACAACACAACACTTCTTATTAAAAACAATTCTTTGGACCCCTCCCCCCCTCCCTCCTAAATTTTTTTCCTTGTGCGCCCCTGACAGGCGCCTGTTAATCCATAGTGTATCTGTAAAATGCCGTCAAATCAGAGATACAAGGAATTAAGCTCATTAGTAAGATTTGCATTGCCGATCAATTTAACAGTTCTCTGCTGTTTAGATTATAGAATCAAGACACTTCAAAGTACTTATGTATGCTGTACTCCATATTTGAGAATAATATTTTATGCAGAGACGATTAATTGACTTATATATTAAAAGAAGCTGTTTGCTATTAAAAATCTTACGACAACTACAAAAGCTAGGCTAAAAACGTCGAATTAACCGACGTTTGTATTGTATGAATCAGGATAGATTAAATTCTATTCTTAGATTTATTCTTTACTTTTCTTCTATAAAACAAAGGATAAAACAATGTTTTTTTTTCTTGACATGCGCAGAGCAGGAAAATCTTGTTTTGAATTTGTGGTTATTTTTAATTTAAATTTCTGCGTTTCAAAAATTTGTTTTTTGATATAAATAAATAGTAAAATAATAATATTTTTAATATAATTTTAATATATTCAATTTCAATTTTGAAATAATGGTTTTTTGATTTATAATTAAATTTATTTAATAGAAAAGTAAAAGAAAAAGTATTGCCACTTATAAAATTACACTGCTATAAACTGCAATAAAAGCAAAAATTAAAATTAATCTATCCGTGTTTATACAATCGACGAAAAAAAGAATCCTCGGATGAAGATAGAATTTTATCCTCGGATTTTTTTCTACCCATCCTTGTTCATACAATCGGCCCCTAGATGTCAACAGATTCTTTATCTTCAAGAATCAAACTTTAATGAAAATTGATAAGGTGTAGAAAAATGGCAAACTTGAGTTTTGCTCGTGTTGAATTCAACATTGTTGGCATAATTCTTTTCTTAAATCAATGTTTAATGACTCTATCAAATTTGACCTAGTGTCATAAAGCACTGTCGGTGATTATAGATTAGGTGTTTTATAAGAAGCATGAAGCGTGCTATCAGTAGCAAAACTGTGGATTTGATAAATCGTTGAGTTCAACAAGTCATTAATATAGATAAGAAAATGAGTTGCTCTATCCGCAACTCATTTTCTTTGGAGAACCTTGAATAATTCCTGCATTAGTTCAATAGATATCTGATGAAAAACCGTCGAGATTGGCTTGAAACTTTCTAATCAAATTAAATTTAGATATAAGGATCTGTAAACAAATTGAAAAAATTAGAATGACGATAGGTCCTTAGCAAATGTTTTAAGAATAATTAGAGGAATATTATATCTGACCCAGCCTGTGCCTTATTAGTATTGATATGTAAAAGAATTTTCCGGAATTATATTTTTAAGAAAAGTTATCCGCCGCATTTCGTTAAAAAATACAGTAATTGGTTTATATTGAAAACTAGGTTCTACTATTGGCTTTATAAAATTTGCGTGAACCACCTGGGGTGGGTGCTCAACAAATTTAGGAGCTATTTTTGTAATAAGTAGATGTTTCTCTGAATCTATAAGTTTTCTATATACATTTCATTATATTCGGAATAATCTAAGGTTTTTATCAGTTTTGTTTTTTTTATACATTCGAAAAGCATTTTTTTTGAATTTTATTGCTTCTTTAAATTTACTCGAAACCCTTCGGAACGATGAATTGGAATAAATCTGCGCATACCCACGACTATTTTTTTCGAAAAATTAGAACTAGAAATGTTTGAATTCTGCGGGAAAACAGTTATGTTTCCAGTGCAACTATTTAAAGATATCTCTAAGCCACTGCCAATATGCAACTTTATAATACCAAACAAGACTACCTAGGATTAGTCTTAAACTGTTTAGGAACTTGAAAATCTAAATGTGTGGAAATCAAATTATGAACTGATCCACCTAAAGGTTCTCTTACTTTAAATTGTACCAACAAAACATCATTTGTCATAAATAAATAAAGCAATTCACTAGTTTAGCCAAAAATGCCAGGAACTTTGGTAGGTTGGTCCATTATCTGACCGAAAATAAATATGAAAATAAAATAATAATAAAATAATAATAAAGCATAATTTTTTTTATTTGGTTCTCCTCCTAAAACTTTGTCTGTACCTGATTAATTACCATATACTAACGTCGCTTATCTTTCCCCAACCGTTGATTGAAGATTTCACGATATAAAATGCTCTTAGTTGACATGAGTTTTCAAATTATAAAAAATTACATCTTATTTCAGAAAACTTAAGGTCAGAAAAATAAACAAAATAATTTTATTAAAAATATTGAAATATTCTTTGTGCAAGCAACATGAGGAAACAAATTGAAATATGAGATTAAAAATTACAAATTCATAAGAAACGGTGCAAATATTAATAACTGGAACTTGAAGTATTTAGAGGAAAAAGCAAATAAAAAGATGAAACAAAAATATTTCGTCACAAACCGTGGGGACAGACGTCCACCGCATGAGATGATATTAAACCGGGATAAGAATTAAAACTATTCGAAGTTTAGTTTACAAATTTGAAAAACCTTAAATTAGTTGACAGCGATCAATATGGATAAGATACTGAAATTATGTCGCAATCCGAAGATTTTGGGCAAGACATAGTAGCGCAGCGGAAATTTTCTGAATATCGGAGTTTTTTTGTGCTCACTTCAGAAGGAAAGTATTAACCGGAAGTGAAGTGTGTTGGCCTAATGTTTAAATATACGAAGGATTAGGTCATCCACAGTATTTTTAAGCGAGCAAGGGTTTTATTTCGACGGTTATAAAAATGTACATATACATGACGTGTCTCCAAAATAAAAATGAATAGTTTTCTAGAAAATGCTCGAATCGGTTTCATTAATTAAGATCGACTAAAATGAGCAATTACCAAGTGGATATTATTTTGCCTTTGAAAGATAGTTCCGTGAAACCGATACACTTTGAGTAGTGTCAGTGCATATCTTTTTGATGAGCCCATGTTCTCATTTACAAATTTTGTCCCATGGATTAATGCTTTTGCTCCTATATCCATGTGGTTTCAAAGGCTATTGATTAATGCTTTTAATTCTTGCAGATAATTTCACTGAAAAAATTCAGTTACTACAACCTATTTTATGCCAGTCAAATGTTTCCTGTCACATCAAGTTAATTCGGTCTTTGAGACTTTATATTTTGCTCTTGCAGGCAAGACAATCGAATTTTATTTCAATGTGGAAGGGAACTTGCGGTTTCCTTATGTACTGAAGGAAGGAACTGTTATTTTAGGAAATGTGTGATTGTTTTCATCAAGACCCAAAAAAACAATTTTATTGCATTGTAACAGCAAAATTACGTACCAAAATTAATTTTGCCTTATAACATGTTATACCAATATAATGTTATAACTTTGACATACATGTGATATAATACGTGACGGTAAAATTATATAGGATTTATGTCATAAAAACAATGTAACTGATGACATAAATATAGCATACACAGAACGAAACTGTGGTCACAATTAATACTTTGATGTAAAGTATGTACCTTTTTTTAAATTATAATGTCGTTCGATTGAAATCGTTACAATAAATTCAATTAAACATATTTTGTACTATAGCTTACTAGTCAGCTTGGCTTGATATATGTAAAAATTGATGTTAAATAGGTTATAAGCTATAAAGGGTTAAAACAAATAATATATTTATTCTCTGTAAATAGAGCTAAAGTAATTATTACTTTCGACTTGAAATTTGACAAAATTATAAAACTTGCTTTGTATGTAGGCATAATAGAGCAGATTAGGCAAACTTTTCCGTTTTTTAAGCAAAAAATATTAGATCAGCTTTTCAACTCGGGCTAGCAGATCAACTTTTCAACTTCAGTTGATGTGCAGGTTACAAAAAAATATGACATAACATTCGTTGACCTTACCTAACGTAATCGAACAAAAAACCAAAAGTTTTTGGTGTTAAATCAAAACTGCCGCCGAGCCGCTTGATCCATGACAGACGCCCACTCTAAGCCACCCCTAACATGGAGATCAAACGCTTGGGTCACATTGGTTTAAAGAGCCAATGACTCGCCGTGCTGTAAAAGTTTTTCATCTGCCTGTCTCTGATACACCAACCTAATTCTATCAGCAAATTACATAGATAGCACGGCGTGGACGTCGAATTTTGGATTTCGTTACCCTTATATAAGACATTGGTTAGACTGGTTGTGATGTATGGGTCACAAACGTGAACCCTTACACAAAATGACGAATCGTATTTATCTGTATTTGAGCGTAAGGCCCTAAGCTATATTTTTGGTTCACTTAAGACAGATGAGAGATAGTACAGAACCCGATAGTTTGATAATGCTCCTACATAGAGCATGAACGCCACAGAAAAAAACAAAAAAAAATCAGTTATGGTTTGGGAGAAAATCCATTATGTAGACTTTGTGACGAACGCCGAAGTCTCATCATAAGGGTTTCGTTTTTATTTTTTTAAAGTACGGTACCCGTTCGAAATTCTACGTCCACGCCGTGCTACCTGGGTAATGCTAACAGAATTAGGTTGGTGTAGTTGAGAGGGGCAGAGTAAATACTGCTTATACTCAATGATTCTGCACCATGGCGAGTCATTGGCGCCACAAAACCAATGCAACTCAAGCGTCTGTTCTCCATGTTAGGGGCGGCTTGGAGCGGGCGTCTGTCTTGGATCAAGCGGCTCGCTATATAAACGTGTAGCAAGCGTCTGTTCTCCATGTTAGGGGCGGTTTGTAGCGGGCGTCTGTCTTGGATCAAGCGGCTCGCTATATAAACATGTAAAAAGGTTGTTTCTGGTGACCTAAAGATGCAGAACGAACCCATTCACGAAAATTTGGGTTGGGCGAAGGGCTAACACCCCATTTCCGTAAAAAACTACTTGTCATGAATTCTGTACACAGGCCTCGGATTATCTCGGATTCACTATTAGAACGACCTCGGAAACTGTACCCGGACTACGATTTAAAAATGGGAACCTGGAACGTGCTAAGCCTTAGAAGACCAGGAGATCTACTGAAACTTACAAACCAAATCAATAGCTATACACTGGATATAGTGGCGTTACAAGAACTAAGATGGCCAGGGAGTGGAATCCACGAAACAGCCAAAGGATACACTCTCTACTATTGCGGTCATGAAAACGGAGGAGAATTTGGAGTTGGCTTTCTCACACATCGTCGCGTGAATCAACATGTTATCGACTTTCGCCCAATTAATATGCGGATATGCACAATGAGAATCCGCACGCAAAAATTTAATGTAACGATCATCAATGTTCATGCACCTACTGAAGACAAAGCAGATGACATTAAAGACCTGTTCTTCCTAGAACTCGAAGAAGTCATAAATAACATCCCGCGGCACGATATAAAAATCGTGGTAGGTGACTTCAATGCGCAAATTGGTAGAAGTGCAGAACTTAAAACACATGTCGGCCCTAACAGCTTGCATCATGCTAGTAACAATAACGGCTTTCGCACAGCTGAACTGGCTATGATGTATGATCTAGTAATATCTAGCACTTTCTTTCCTCATAAGAGAATCCACAAAGCAACGTGGAAATCAAATGATGGAAGAACTGAAAATCAAATCGATCACGTCATGATTTCTAAGAGACACTCTACAAGTGTAACTGACGTTCGATCATACAGAGGTGCTGATATGGACACCGATCATATGCTTGTCATCTTTAAGTATAAGTGCAAATTATCATCTACATTTAATAGGCAAGCAAAAAAGACCGTGCGCTGGAATGTCGAAGCATTTAAACACCTGGAAACACTGAATAGATATCAGGAAATTGTAACGCAAAACATAGAAGAGCATGACATCCCATCTGAGATGCCATTAAACATACAAGAAGAATGGCAAACGCTTCAATCAACCATCATATCCGCAGCACAAACTACAATCGGAAAACGACCACCGAAATCACGTAACGAATGGTTTGATGACGAGTGCCGCGAAAGCATTGAGCACAAACAAAAACTGCGAGAAAAATGGTTAACAAGAAATACCCGAAGCTCCCAAACTGATTATCTATGCGCCAGAAAAGCCTCAGCAAAACTCCTACGGAAAAAGAAACGCGAACACATGAAGAGCTGTATCGAAAACATCAACCAACATGCGGCTAATGGAAATTCGAAAGAGTGTTTTGCCAATGCGCGGAATCTGACCAAAGATTTCCACCCAAGATCTACAGCCACCAAAAATGGAAACAACGAGCTTACAACAAGTGAACGTGATGTGCTGGAAGTATGGCGATCCCACTTTCAAGACCTACTGAATAGGACGAACGAAGTTCATCCTATTCGAGCAATTGCTCCGTCAAGTGAGGAGATTTTTGTCCCTTACCCAACAATAGAAGAAGTGGAAGCTGCCATCAAAAAATTAAAAAATGGCAAATCACCAGGTATCGATGGAATCCCTGCAGAACTACTTAAGAATGGAGGAGCAGCTCTGGTCTCACGTATATATGATCTGATTCTTGCAATCTGGGACCAAGAAGAACTACCTGCTGAATGGAAAACAGCTCTCATTGTTCCGCTACATAAAAAAGGTGACCGCCTAAAGTGTGCAAATTATCGTGGAATCGCACTGTTGAACACTGCATATAAAATACTAGCTAATGTCGTACTCGCTCGGCTCATCCCGTTTGCCGAATCTATCATCGGCGACTATCAGTGTGGTTTTCGTCCCAACCGTTCAACCACAGATCAATGTTTTACCTTAAGGATGATTCTGGAAAAATGTTGGGAGTACAACATCAGTATTCACCAGCTCTACGTTGATTTCAAGCAAGCATATGATAGCATCATCCGCGACAACCTCTGGTCTGCACTCATATGCCTTGGTATTCCAGAGAAACTTGTTTCTCTGTGCAAACTCACAACATCGGGATCAAACTGTAGAATAGTAATCGAAGGGTCAGTTTCTGACTCTTTTGATATAACATCAGGTGTTCGACAAGGTGATGCACTCGCACCCGTACTATTTAATTTGGCGCTTGAGTACGCGATAAGAAAAAGCCGCATTGAGACACAAAACTGTATATTTAACAAATCTAGTCAAATTCTTGGCTATGCAGATGATATTGTGCTTCTCGGACGTAGAACAAGCGATATCAAGGATAGTCTCTCTCGGCTTGAAAGAAATGCTAAACGACTTGGATTATGCATTAACACCGGCAAGACTAAACTATTAACAACATCCAGGAATAAACCTCCCGGCAATCTGAATACTGGCGACTATGAAGTGGAACGTGTGGAAAACTTCAAATACCTCGGGTCTGTAATAACATCGTCAAATGACATGCAGGCAGATATTAAAGCTCGTGTCTCAGCCGCATACAGAGTTTTCTACGCATACTCAAAACTTTTGCGATCTAAACATCTTTCGCAGTCGTGCAAACTCACACTTTACAAAGCATTAATTCGACCTGTGCTTACCTTTGGAAGCGAAAGCTGGACACTGACTTCCTCCGATTGTAGAATTTTATCAACATTCGAGAGGAAAGTCATACGAACAATTTATGGTCCATGTAAAGTTGCTGAAAATCAGTATAGAATCCGAATGAATCATGAAATCAGACAGCTTCTTGGAGGCTGCGATGTAATCGGATTCATTAAATCTAACCGGATTAGATGGTTAGGTCATGTAGAAAGGGCACCATTAGATAGAATGATTAAAAAAGCGTCCCAACAACAACCAGCTGGTGTTCGTCGAAGAGGAAGACCTAGACAACGCTGGCGTGATGACATCATCCAAGACCTTCGTGATATAGGATGTCGAAACTGGGGTCAACTGGTCATGGAACGAGACGATTGGAAGCTGATTGCACAGACGGCAAAATCCCTCCATGGGATGTAAACGCCAGAGAGAGAGAGAGGTACCCGTTTGACTCTCTGGTTTAAAGAGTACAAGCCTCAATTATTTTTAAATAGAACTACAGTTCAGATGTTGATGCTGGATATAACAAAGGTCGATTTCTGATTAAATGATAACCAAAACCTAGCGCCTATGGATTAGGATTCATGTTCGATGTTTAAAACATTGTAAGATTGTAAGTATTTATGCATTACAACAATCACACACGTTTCAACGAAGTTTTAGTTAGATAAGCTTGAGTACACATTTCAGCACAATACAGTAGTTACTATCGATTATAAAAAAAATTGCTTGAAAAATAATACAATACTTGTTTTAACCCTAATTTGGCTTACGACCGCAACCAAATATTTTTCGATATATGTTGATTAAAAATTTTATTTATTTTAACTCTGCAGCTAACCGTACCACGCGAGCTGTCAGTTTGCGTTCTGAGAGAAGCTTAAGTCGTGGATTTCCTTCATTAGAACTAGATACTGTAATAGAAGAACGTAGTGATCCTGACCAAACACAAGTATGTATAATGAAATTGATAGTAAAAGCATAATTTTTTAATACTAATTTTGATTTTCAGACCGATCTTATGACAACACCAGATTCACCACCTCTATCTAATATTATTCCAAACATAAACAATCGTTCAAACAAAGATTACAATCAAATAGAAAATTCATCAACACCCGAACCATCATCAACAAGCTAACATAAATTTCTCGCTTCCACGTCATCCCTACCGACCTCAGCAATAATACGAATTTATAGTAATTTTAACAATAGTTTTAGTCATAGAGTTGGTAGCAAAAAACGAAGTGGTAGCGAAAAGAATATATCATCAAATAAAATTCTAACAAAAACGTTAATAAAATCAAATTCATCGAAATCATCGATTTCGAATTATTCAACAGTTTCATCGAATTCTGGATCATCGTCATCTTCATCTGCATCATCGTCATCATCATCATCAGCATCACGTACAAATCGTAGTTTATATACAATTACAAGTGATCGTTCACCTTTATGGAATACATTAACCCATGCCCAGACAATCACAGAATTCGAAAGCTGACCAAAATTTTTACACGATTAAATTTTAATTAATTTTTTTCGTTTTTCTATTATCTTATTTATAATCGATTTTAAAATGTTATGGAAATTATTTTAAAAATTTTAATTTTAGCATATAATCAGAGCCCTCCTGAAATAATTTGTTGATTTTATGATAAAATTAAATGAATTAAAGTAAATTGAAATAATTTCCGATAACATCAAATTTTAGTGAAAGCTTACGAATAAATACATATAATAATTGTGAGTTTCATCCTTACCCTGTAACTAACATTAAATTCTAAATAAAAAAAGAAATATTTTGTTCTAATTATATATGAAAAACTGAAAATATTTTGTAAATTTAATGAAAACTTGTTAAAAATTATATAAAAAAGAAAACAATAATAACTTTTTGATGATGTAATTGATTCTCTATAAAATTTGAGCTTCCTTTTCGAACTTAACACATAAATAATAAAACTTATAAAGACATATTTTTAAAATTTAGAAATTATTTTAAAATTTAAAATAAATTAATTATAATTTATTAAAATAAATTAAGCGAGACTGTGTTTTAATTATTAGATTTTTATTTATATGTAAAAATAAAGATGTCCTTAAATGAAAATGAATACCAACATGATAGATATATCGATAAAGTATTAGCAATGATATGATAAACATGAGAAAACATCCATAACAACGGAGATACAATGGTAAATCGAGTTGCAAGAAGAACTTCGCATATCGGAAAGTGAATTAATTATTGGTTTATGCTAATTTCATTTCTATTATTCAGCTTTTTTTTGGCGTTCATGCTCCATGTAGGAGCGTTGCCAAGCTAATCAGCTTCGAATATTCACCACGGTCGTTCGCAACAGCGACATAATTACCATGGCAGAGTCGATTGCATTGCAGTAGTGGTCTACCTCGCGGTCGCCCACTCCCTGGGGTGCTATCGTACATTTTTTTAATCATTCAAGACTGTGAATCGGCTCGTAGAACATGCCCAAACCCAGAAATCCTGTTGGAACGGATACAACTTATTATATCTGGACCCTCAAAAAGGTCTCTGAAGGTCTCAAAATTATATCGCGTTCTGTACTCTCCATCGTCTATCTTAAGTGGACCAAAATCTAGCGTAAGATATTGCGCTCAAATACAGATAAATGTGATTCGTCATTTTGTGTAAGGGTCCTCGTTTGCATGGTGTCCACTTTTTTTTCCAAACAAAATTCCCTGACTTTCCATGACTTTCCAGACCAAAAATATGAAAATTCCATGACTTTTTTTAAATAAAACTAATAATTTTGTATACAAAAAACCTAAAATGTATAAATGTTTTGACATGAATCGATGTTACATGACATATTTTAATTCCAACAAAGACACAAAATATTTGAAATTCTGATAAATATCTAATTACATAAAAGACCTAGTTGTAGAACTACATATAGTTTTCCTGACCGATTATTTTAATAGCGTGGTCAAATTGTAGAACTGAATGTTTGCTCGATGCTCAATCTTTGTTTTTACAGATGAATTTTCCCCATCTGTTTCTCTAGTTGACATGGTATCTTCGGCTATTTAAGAGTCTAAATAATGAATGGTGTGCTAAACATGTTTAACTAATTAAAAATAGTACACCAATTTTTACTAATCACAACAGCATCTAAGTTCGATAAAATGTTTCACTTTTCAAAAATAGAAATCAAAGGTTTTTGAAGTTTTTCCAAGGTTTCCCTTTTAATCGTCATTGTTTTATACTGACGATGTAAACGTTTTTGCTCCAAAATTTACTGAAACCATTCAATTCGGGATTAATAAATTGGTTCCCTTTTCAATAGAAACTCCAACTAAAAATGTGTTCAAAGGCGGCCAAATTGACTCTTAGAAGCTACCGTAGATTATTTTGCATTTGAATATATAAGAAAATACTCGTTATATCTAAAAGCTAACAGTATACATAAGCCGAAATTGACAGAACGAAAGCAGCATAACTTCACGGGTAGGAGCTGCCAATATTAAACAACGAACTAGGGTTGCACCGATAAGCAAACTTGCCGAAAACCGATTAATCGGATTTCTTTATCGGCCGATGCCGATTAATCGGTTGCCGATTATTTGATGGAAATTGGTTAAACAAATCTGCGCAAAGAATTACTATTAATTAGAACGTTGAACTTTTCTTCACAAGTCGGGACAGTATAACACTTGGACCTTTGGTAACTAAATTAATTTACCCGGGATGCCGTTTATCCCCAAACGAAACTTAACTTTGGAAATCTCTTATAGCTGGAATTTATTTTTCCATCAAAAAAATTAATAAGTACAAAAATCTAACGAAAAAAATAGTAATCATAATAATATAAATAATAAAAACCTTATTTTATATTCTGTTGTTGATGCTGTTTCCACCAGTTGCAATACCACGCTCCAAAGTTGTTGAATTTCGTTCTGAATAAGCAGAGATATTATTTCGGGTACCCAGTGAATTCCTTTAAGCCAATATTTGTTTAATTCCTGATTTGAAATATAGAATATCCACTTGGAACTACGCACCACTACTATTGTTGCTATTATTAATCAAAAACCTTGACATCTTTTTGATAATCCAGATTTGTATTATATATATCGAAAACAAAGAACATCTGGTGTCACAGGATGAAACATTTTCATTAATGTTAACTTCTTATAAAATGGACAATTACAAGTCACAATTGGCCATAATAAATTTTTTTATTGCATTCTTATTAATGTTTACAACCATAACACAATAATAATTTCATTGTAAATTTGACTTATAATATTTTGTAATTGATGGACTTGTATTATTTCACATCACATTAATTAGCAATTAACTTAAAAAAAGCCCACATATATCTTAACACATTAATGAATTTAGTTTTATGTAATGTTTTCACAAACTCAATTGAACATTTTATTTTAAGATTCAAAAACAGAATGACCTATTTCTAAAAACAAAATGTGTTTTTGTTAATTCTTTTTGACATCTTATCATGTCAAAATAGCTCGGGTAATACTAAAAAAAAATTCAATAAAGATTAATAACGACATCTGTTTGTTAGAATTGGAAATAAAAATTTAGTACGTTCGTTGCTTTTTATAGTACAATTGAAATTTAACTAGCAGTTAAGTATTAGAAAATTTTAAATTATTGTTAATGTGAAAATGAATGGAAACTAATGAAATACATTTTTATTGAATTGAAAACGAAGATGAATTTGGTTTTATTATTGTTTTGCGATTATTGCGATCGTTACACCATGAATTCAAGGTAGAAACCAAGATTTTTACTCTTGAAATCACAAAAACGTCGCCATCCCCTCCATGACAGAAAACCACCGCACTACTTCCACCTACTAAACTGTATCTGGGATCGAGATACCCACAGTCACTGGCGTCAAGACCGATGACCGGTTTCAACACTCATGAAGTCCTTAAGAACTTCACTGAGCATTGAGACCGACCATCCATCCGAACGTCAGCACCATGGACACCCCGATACAACCAGTAAGTATGACCTGAAGATGTGAACCCCAGAGACGACAATCAGCCAGAGGAACAACCCTACCTAACGAAAAGACATCATTCCCTGATGTCTTTCGCGTGATGGACTCCAAGATTCTTACCGCTCATATCTGTGCACTCGTAGAGTACATTTCCAATCTTAGTCTTAATCATTGCAGGTAAGAACTTCGGAGCCAATTTTGCCGAGAACTTTTTGGTAGCGTCACTCAAATGATGTTGCCGTACAAACACACGTTGTTGTGGTTGAAAAGTCCGTAGTTTAGATCGCAGGTTGTACTGATGTTGCGATTTCTTGAAAGCTGCTTTTAAATTTTGTTGAACCCGGTTCCTAAGCAGAGTCAAATGATCAGTGCGTTCTATTTCCTCACCAGCATCTTCACCAAGCTGGTGTAATGATCTCAACAAATGGTAAGTATTTCCATCCGAGATTGGATGTTGACCAAATAATAAATAGTACGGTGAGTACTTGGTAGCTGAATGTACTGCAGCCCGCAGTGCATAAGCGATTTCACCAATTAATGAATCCCACTTGGCATGTTGACCTTTTATGAACGCTCGAATTGCTGCTAGAACTGACCTATTGACCCGCTCTGACGCGTTGCTTTGAGGGCTATAGACACCGGTCCTAATGTGTTTAATGCCGAAATCTGACAAAAGACTTTGAAAGTTCCTACTAGTGAACTGTTTGCCATTGTCACTGTGCAGAAACTCTGGTACCCCATATGTAAGAAACACTTCGTTCTTTAGAAAAGCATTCACCTTCGGTGAAGTCGCGTTTCTAAGTGGTTTCAGTAGTACAAACTTCGTAGCATGATCCAGAACTATTAATAACACCGTATTCCCAAGTGTTGAACGAGGGTACGGTCCCAAAAAATCTATATAGACTCTCTGCCATGGACGTGCTGTTTCGAATTGATATTGCATCGGAGGACGCAATATCTGATTCGTGGCTTTTGTTTGTTTACATGTGTCGCAGGACACAACATAGTTGTGTACCTGCGACGCCATGCCCGGCCAATAGTAAAGACGTCGAAGTAATTCTAAAGTCTTTTTAACACCCCCATGAGCAGCAGTACTATCATCATGATGTTTCTGAATCATGTTGGAAGTCATCGGTTTTGGTACCCAGAGTTTCCACACAGGAACATCGTTGGGTATTGCATCAGGTTTTGGCTCAATACGAATGTATAGCTTATCATCCACGACTTTAACTGAGGGAAAGTCCTTTGGTGATGATTGAACTTTAGCTATCATATCCGTATATTCCTTGTGCCGATAACCCTCATTGGCGATTTTAATGTCGTTAGTGTGATGTGTTAACGCTTCCGTCAATTCTTCGTGTGTATCGTCATAAAGACGAGATAGAGCATCAGGGACTATGTTTTGGGTACCTTTTTGGTGGACAATGGTAAAATCCATATGTTGGAGTTTTAGGCTCCACCTAGCCAGACGACCACTCAAGTCTTTCTGTGACATAAGCCACTTCAGACTTGAGTGATCAGTCACAATTGTGAATCGGTGACCTTCAACATAGCCCCTGAATTTCTTCACACTCAGAATTGCCGCAAGACATTCAAGCTCAGAAACCGAATAGTTTCTTTGAGCTTTATTAAGTTTCTTCGACATGAAGGCTATCGGACACTCATGTCCGTCTGTATCAACCTGATACAACACACTACCTATCCCTGTCAGACTCGCATCGCATCTAATAAAGAACTCTTTATTATAGTCAGGGTTTACTAATACTGGTGCTGTAGTCAGCAATCGTTTTAAATTTTCAAAAGCAGCTTGCGCTTCTAATGTCCATTTCAATTTCCCCGAACTCTCCTTCAGTAAATCTGTAATTGGTGATACCACGCTTGCATAGTTTGGTATGAAACGTTGGTACCAACCAGCCATTCCCAATAGTCTACGTATTTGTTTTACTGTAGATGGAGCTGGATACTCTGCTACAGCTCTTACCTTATCTGGATCTGTTCGAAGTCCATCTTCACCAACCAAAAATCCCAAGTATTTCACCTCTCTCAGAACAAATTTGCTTTTCTTGAGGTTTATTGTTAACCCAGCCGCTCTTAACAATGAAGAGACCTTGGACAGCAATTCCATATGTTCCTGGAACGTGGAAGAGACTACCAATAGATCATCTAAATAAACAAAGACATTTTCGTGATATTGATGTGGTATCACTTTATGCATTAGCCGACACATTGTCTGGGGAGCATTGCACAATCCAAAGGGCATAACCCGGAATTGATACAATGGACGACCAGGCACTGTGAAGGCTGTCTTGTCTCTAGATGCTTCTGCCAGAGGAATCTGCCAGAAGGCATCTTTGAGATCAATACTTGAAATGTACTTTGTGCTATTTAGACGACCTAGTAAGCCATCAATCAAGGGAAGTGGGTAAGCGTCCTTTTTCGTTAGTGAATTGACACGACGGCTATCAATACATAATCTGTTTTTACCAGATTCTTTTTGTACCAAAACCACTGGCGAGCACCAAGAACTGTTAGACTCTTCGATCACGCCCATTTGAAGCATCCGGTCGAGTTCGGCATAAACCTTTAGTTGAACAGCCGGCGATGTGGGATAATGCCTCTGTTTAACAGGTGCATTATCACCAACATCGATGACATGTTCAACCAAAGAAGTCTTTCCGAGCCCAGACACTTCAAATGACGGGAAAGAATCCTTGATCATATCCAGTTCATGTTGCTGATCAGTGGTGAGGTTATGTATATTTAAAGTTTGTAGCTCTGTGCGAGTCAGTTCACTAACAAATGAAGGAACAATACCAAATTTCTCCCAGAAATCTATGCCCAGGTAGAGCTCTTCTCGTAGTCCAGGGACAATATGAAACCGCATTGGTTTAGTGGAGCCATTCACAGTTATTGGAACTTCTATGTAACCCAAAATTTTATTTGCAGTACCATCTGCCGTACGAATACACGAAGTGTACTTACGGTAAGTTGTACCTGCTGATTCCAATAATTCCAAGGAATTTCTTCCAAGTATTGTGATTGACGCTCCACTATCCAATAGTCCGGAAATATGTTTGTCCAAAATCTTTATTGCTAGTCGCGGCCGAGGATCCTTTGTTTCTGAAAGGATAGATGAAATACAGGCTTTACGAAATAATTTCCTCATCCTCCAATATCTAATATTACGCTCTAGACGTCTAAAATACGTTCGATGTAATGGTGGGAAATTAAATGCACTAGGTGATTTTATTCTGGTTTCCTGAGTGGTGATCGATCGTCCTGCGTTGCTACATCTCTCGTCGTTTTCTTCGGGCTCATTGGATGTTGAACCGAGGGTACCATCCCCGAAGCATGTACTCTCGGACGGTAGTTTAACGACGGGTGACAATATGAACAATTTGCATATATAACATCCGGCTTGTTACATTTCCAACAATATAGTTTAATTCTATTCTTAGAGCACTCAGGAGCTCGATGACCGTTTACTCCACATCTGAAACACACTATTGGTTGTCTGGATATTGATGGACCAGGTTGACTGTTGTCAGAGGTTATGCTAGGTCGCTGCAATATCCGTCTCTGTGTTGAATCCACCGCATCAATATATCCATGTTGTTCTGGTTCAGCATCCACCTCATAATCATCCATTTGCTGTACCTCGCTAATTCTTAAATTTGATGTTCTGGTTGGAACTGGTGTGGACCACAAACGTTCAAACTTCTGACATAAAGTCCGAAGTTCATCCATTGAGTGTATTGTTGCTGCTAATGTAGCATTTTTGAGATCCACACTCAGTCCCTCCCGAGCAATCTCTAGCATTTCACGATCAGCAAATGGACGTGCTAAGCGACGGTTTAACGAACCAATCTCCACCAGATATTCGTATACGCTCTCCTTGGATTTTTGTTTACGGTTCAGAAGAACGCGCAAGATCGCCTTATCATCAGTTAGTGTACCGAAGGTCTGTAGGAGTCCCTCCCTTAGCACTGGGTAGGTCACCACCTCATATTCATGAGTTAAATTCAAATAGTATCTGTCGGCCGCTGCTTTCAGATACCGTGGTATGATAGACCTAAGGTCGTCCCATGACACGCGGTCTCTTCTGGCAGCCGCCTCAACTCTATGAATGAACTCATGAATATCAGGAGAGTGACCATCCCCTGTGAAGGTTGGAACCCAATTTGAGTCATAACGACTCAAATTGTTCCCACGAACCTCTCGGTACTCCACTGGTGCTAACGCTGGAGCCGCGTCACGCCATACCTGAGGAGGTTGGTTGTATGGTGGTGGTGCTGTTAGTGGAGCTGGTGGATATATTGGTGGTAGTTGTACCTGTGGTACTGATGGATAATTTAATTGTGGTTGTGGTTGTACCAATGCTGGATTGTTATGTGTATGTTCAGACTGGAGTGATGGACCCAATTGTGGTATTGCCAAGTCCTCGGCTCTCAACCCAGATTGCTGGAAATAAGCCGGTGGTAATTGATCTGACCGTCTCTGATGTTGCTGGTTTGGACGATTCAGGCTATTTATTGTTTCCGATATTGGCCGTACTGGGATCGGTGTGGATCTCTCATCTGGTTGAAAAGCAGGTGAAGCAGATGGAGCAGATGATACTCCTGGTTTACTCTGCATAATTGGACGTGTTGATAATGATCCTATTATACTCCAAGCGCGTGACAATTGTGAGATAGCGTAGGTGCGGGCTTCTTGCAAGTCATTGCGAGGACCCAACCTATTCATCCTACCCGTATAATGTAACACTCGATTCGCCAAACCATCCAAGAGGGTCTGATCAATCGGTGACTGAAGTCGACGTACTTGATCTAAAACAACTTGTGCTGCCTGCACCACCGTTTGAGACTCAGCTACCAAGTCTCTCGCATGAGATACCGTTACTGGAACTGCACCATGATCCACGTGGTTTCGCAGTTCCTCTGCCCAACTGACCCCTCCAAAATCCACACCCCGAACCAGACATTCGATCTGCAGTTCGGTGGGTTCCAGACCATAGAACGGATGGTCAACGTCTAGTTGGTTTGACATTTTGATGGTAAAATTTATCAAATCCAGAATTCACAAAATCAAACAACAATAATAAAACCAATTCTCAACAACCAAAAAAAAATGTAGAGTTAGTACGACGGAAATGTAAAAGTAAAAACAATAAAAACCGCAAAACGAAAAAAAACAACGAACGCCCCAAAAAAAACAGAAAATTTTTGTAAAAAAACAAACTTTGTAAAGGAACAAAAAGAACCACTGTCGTAGCTAATCTTTGCTGAATCTTTCACAAAAATTCCTATAATATGTATATTAAAATATAATTTATTTATTTAATTTCAGATATACTGAAATATATATATGCCTAGAATTAGTTATTGACGATAGCACCCCTAAAATATATTTATTTATTTTAAAAAAAATTGAAAAATAAAAAATATTCAAAAAGGATGTTTATTTATTGGATGCAACGTCCTAGCTCAAAATATTGATTTATTTTTTAAAAAAAATAAAAAATATTTATTTATTTCTTGACGTATTGCTTAATTAATAAAAAATTTATTTTATTTAATTACCTAAAATTATTTAAATTTAAAAAAAATTATTTAGTTACCTAAAATTTAATTTACGAAAATTTATTTTATTTAATAAAAATTATTTATTTAATTTTTTGAAAAATTTGTTTGATTTATTTTATTTTTATTTAATAATATAAGAGATTCCCAAAATCTAGATTCGTCTGGAGACACATAAAAGTAAGTATGGCTACAATATCCATTTTATTTAGTATTTGAATTATCGCGTTCGCGAGCCCACTCCAACAATGCATGTGAGAACCGACTAGAAAAGCCCCTAACGACCAGATTCTACAGAACAGTATCTCCCCAACCTAACAAAAACAATCGCAACTGTCACGATTAGACTCTAGGCCCATTTCTACTGACCCAGCTGCGGTTGTTCTACCTAAAAATAAATTACCATTAAACTAATGCCATAGTCGAAGAACGCTCCCGAACACCAGACTTCAAATCCTAAACTTAATGAAAACTGTCTATTGCAAGCTAAATGTAAGAGTGGAAAAATGTTGAAGTTGTGTGAGGTGAAGCCTCGATCCTGATAAAAAAAAAAAAATGATTGGTTCTCCTCTTCATTTCGTTAAAGAAGCTTCTGTGCAGGGAATGGTACTACTGGTTTGTACCTAAGTACAGACCAGCAGTAGTCACTCCCTTATCACCAGAAAACTCCTTCTGAAATGAAGAGAAGAAACCAATGAACTTCGATCGCATGTCCATAATGGACAGAGGCGATCTAAGAACATAATTATGTTAAGGAGATAAGCCCCATGGATCCTTTGTTAGAGGTACCGCTGAGAGAAATTTATTAATTACACACTTGTAATCATTATACAACAACAAAAAAAAATTAACACCCAAAAAAAAATCAATTAATTCTAACAAACGCTCAACTGTAGTGGAATGTACAATATTTTCATCGCGAAATTAAAAATAGTTCGAATCTACCACAACCAAAACAAGATTTTCACCGATTATAGCCAATAGTGGTAAAGAAATTAAAATCATGTATTTATTTCACGCAGGCCAAAATGCACCGTTAAAACGAGCATCAGATTCCAGATCTAATTTATTAATGTATAAATATTTAAATATGATCTACTATCCAATTCCTATCAATGTATAATATTTGCCAAAGCTACTCACAAAAAGTTCAAATGGCTAAATCGTTTCATCGGTTTGGTTTCTTAATTTCATCTCGTTGGTGCTATTGTAACATAACACTCCACACAAACCACTACATCCGCTTCCTATATACAAAAATATGTACAAATATGTACAATTATACAACAATTAACCTACTATATACACTATGTACAATGACAGTATAAAAAAACAGTCTCCGAAAAAAATTACTGCCCCAAAACGGTTTTTTTCCAAATTCAGAACAAAATACATTTCAAAGATGCACACAATTTCCCGGGGCCACTTGCGGTCCCAACCACCGTCGAGGGTTCTCTCCCCTGTGATTGGACTCAGAGATAGCGTTCTCCTCAGCCAATATCTCCGCATAAGCGTGCATGACTGACGAGAACTCTACCTCCTCGGCCAACCACGCTGCCTTCTGCTTCTTCCTCCTACTCTTTTTCTCCCTCCACCTTTTCCTATCCCTTTCTAGCCTCCTCAATCGATATCTCTCTCGCGCATCCATCACTTCATCCACACACTCATTCACTTCATCAACTACCACTTCTGCCCACTCATTTATCTCCTTATTCATCACTCCATCCGCCAACTCATTCACTTCCTCATTTACAATCTCACAAATCAATTTATCCAGAACCTCATCATATTTTTCTTCATAAATATCATCCATTAATTCCAAAAATATTTTATGTTTTACACCATCCAGAATCACATTTATCATTTCATCCACCACATTCCTCGCCTCAACCATTCTCTCTTTCCTCTCTTCATTCGCTCTCCCATCCACTTCATTCATCCAGGGCTCAAACCCACCTGGCCGACACCTCCTTAATAACCCCTGACCCCTCGTAATTGTATACATTCTTAACAAAATTCAAAATATATAATACGAAATCCAATAACAAGGTTATTGCAAATTTTATATAAAATATTCAACTTCCAAATGTATATAAAATATTTTTACAATAAAAAAACCAAAACCATAAACTGGTTTGTATTGTACCGTAGTATTACGAAAAAAAAATCAACACGTAAACCAACCTGGTCTACAACGCCCAGTTTATACAATAACTGGTTTATTAAAAAAAATAAACAAAAATCCGTACGTCGTAAAACCAACACTGGTTTTTCCCCAAAAATTCATATAATAGTAATCAATTATATATTATTATTAATAATTGTATAATAATAATTAATTTCTTTCCTAAAAATAAAAAAAAACCAAAACTGGTTATCCAAAAAGTGTTTGGTAAAAATATCTCTCGCTAAAATATATTTAAACCAATCTGGTAAATATGAAAAATTAACCGTTATTACGGTTTCTACTATCAAAACACGTTTTTGTTTTGCTACGCTGGCAACACCCACAAAACAAAAACCTAACGGGTCCTGTTTGGTTCGGCGTCACGTATAACACTTGGACCTTTGGTAACTAAATTAATTTACCCGGGATGCCGTTTATCCCCAAACGAAACTTAACTTTGGAAATCTCTTATAGCTGGAATTTATTTTTCCATCAAAAAAATTAATAAGTACAAAAATCTAACGAAAAAAATAGTAATCATAATAATATAAATAATAAAAACCTTATTTTATATTCTGTTGTTGATGCTGTTTCCACCAGTTGCAATACCACGCTCCAAAGTTGTTGAATTTCGTTCTGAATAAGCAGAGATATTATTTCGGGTACCCAGTGAATTCCTTTAAGCCAATATTTGTTTAATTCCTGATTTGAAATATAGAATATCCACTTGGAACTACGCACCACTACTATTGTTGCTATTATTAATCAAAAACCTTGACATCTTTTTGATAATCCAGATTTGTATTATATATATCGAAAACAAAGAACATCTGGTGTCACAGGATGAAACATTTTCATTAATGTTAACTTCTTATAAAATGGACAATTACAAGTCACAATTGGCCATAATAAATTTTTTTATTGCATTCTTATTAATGTTTACAACCATAACACAATAATAATTTCATTGTAAATTTGACTTATAATATTTTGTAATTGATGGACTTGTATTATTTCACATCACATTAATTAGCAATTAACTTAAAAAAAGCCCACATATATCTTAACACATTAATGAATTTAGTTTTATGTAATGTTTTCACAAACTCAATTGAACATTTTATTTTAAGATTCAAAAACAGAATGACCTATTTCTAAAAACAAAATGTGTTTTTGTTAATTCTTTTTGACATCTTATCATGTCAAAATAGCTCGGGTAATACTAAAAAAAAATTCAATAAAGATTAATAACGACATCTGTTTGTTAGAATTGGAAATAAAAATTTAGTACGTTCGTTGCTTTTTATAGTACAATTGAAATTTAACTAGCAGTTAAGTATTAGAAAATTTTAAATTATTGTTAATGTGAAAATGAATGGAAACTAATGAAATACATTTTTATTGAATTGAAAACGAAGATGAATTTGGTTTTATTATTGTTTTGCGATTATTGCGATCGTTACAACAGTTTCACCAAAATCGGAACGCTTTGCAACTTTAGTTTAAAATATTATGCAAATGTCGCTTTTATTTTTTTAATTTAGAGTTCGGCAAATAGTAAAATGTCTGTAAGTGTTGAAAGCGTTTTGTTTTCTGGCAACTATTTTCCATTAGTAGGTAAAACAATCTGCAGTCCTCAGCTTATTTTTTACCCAATATCTAGGTTGACTGTGGCACATTTGGTACATTCATGTATTTGGGAACGACTTCGTTGTCAATATTTTAAAAACTTAAGAGTTCGCAATGATAGAAAAATTACTAAGTTTAATTTGAAAAATACAATGTTGTCTCAAGTAAGAATTTTAGAAAGGATGAATCCAACATTCATAACACAGTTTAAAGAAGTGCCATTTGAAAGAGCTTTTAATTTAAGTAACATCGGAATTTTTTGTAAAATTTTGCACTACACAGTTCGGAAATTAAAGTCAAAAAAGGGTTATTTCATGTCATATACATGGGCCTCTATTTGTTTCGAACTTGATGTGTAAAACAATTTGAACAAATTTACAGCTAGTCAAGAAGTTTGGTAAAATTTAAAAAAAAACCATATGTCGATGGCAGTGACTGAAGTACTTTATTTAAAAACAGCATTATTTTAAATTAAGTTTTTCAAAAGTTAGAACTGTCAAGTTATCACAAAAATGCAGAAATACATAAACAGATTTGATTTGTTTTAAACAGCCCTCAATCTTATACATTTTTAAAAAGGTTTTCAACTATGGGTGACTATGGGGTTTCAGAATTTGGAACTTGTTGTCTTTAAAACGCAATAAACAATCAAAAACGCATGTGTTGATAATCGGCCTATTAATCGGACAAAAAACCGATACCGACTTATCGGTAAAATGGTCGATATGGGCGATTACCGATTAATCGGTGCAACCCTACAACGAACCAAATTCGGGCCCGTTTTAGCGAGTCAAGCCTTGGTTATTTAACTTCGGTTTCAGTCTGGGCCAGTTGTAAATGCATAAACTAAACCAAGATTTAGTTAATTATATTCTGCGTTATTCACCTTTCTAATGCATTGTAAGCATGTGAAAGTCATGTTATGTTTATCTTTATTTTTATGAATGTTACTAAAAAGTAACATTCATAAAAATAAAGATAATCATAAAAGTGTGGAAAGCGGTTGGATGCCACAACCTCTTTCCACACATTTAAAGGAGGTCTGGGGAAAACATTCGTTTGGTAGACTAATGGTCCAAGTCTAATTTGCCAGACTTGGCCCCATGCAACCAGTCCAAACTAGGTTCAAACTGGGGCCGTTTAAAAATGTTAAACCTGGCCCGAACCACAAAAGCTGTATAGCGGGCTTGGCCCAAGTTTGGTACTTTAGCTCATTCTTACCTGGGTTTCGAATATATCAATTTGAAAGTGTTGACAATGCCATAAATTCTTATTCTATTTGTACTACTTTTTACTACTACTTGTACTAAATCAATTGACCCCGACGCTTTGAAACACTTTGCTTCAAACACCATCATTCTGAAAATTACTGAAGAAATACCCCAAATTCAGTCTTTAGGAGTTTATATGAAAAAATTTCATTTCAAAATTCGAACCCAAAATTGTCAAAAAATTTTTAAAGGCGGGTTTAACATCAACAAAGGTGGAAAACATCCAACCTATTATTCTGAACAAATTTAAAAGAACTTGCACTCACTTTAACTAAAATTGTCTACAGATTTTATAAATCTATAGTATTTTTTTCTTCGTGCTAGAAAAAGCCCAATATCAGTCCATCTACAAAAAAGAAACAAGATGTGGTAGACCAACAGCTTTACTCCCAGTCCTATCCAAAATATATGACCACTATGTTCATTCACATATATCAAATTGGAAGACAATCATTTGATATCTGATAGCTAATGCGGTTTTCAAAACAAAACATCAACAGCCGTCCTACTGAACTTTGTAAACCGTTGTTGGAACTGCATACTTAAAAAAGATGGTGTACCCTACCCCTACGTTAGTGCGTTGATTTTTTTTCTTTACACGAGGTTAGTAGATTAAGAATTTGAAGAATTTTTTGAGGGATTTATTTGAAGTTAAGAAGCTTGGCATTTAAATCACGTAAAAGTAAAACTCTGTTAAAAAGAAAAAAAGTGAAATTATGTTGAAGAATCACGCTAAAATGTCACTGTTCTACATTTAGCTATGTGAACAGTGAATGGGTGGCCAGTGGAATTTGTTGTGGTGGGACGAAACAATGTAGCAAGCTCGATTAAGATTGATTTGATCTCCTTAGAAAAATGATCATCCATAAAGTATTTGTAGAATATTGCGTAATCTGCAACATTTACTAAGATGGCTTTTTTTTAGTCTAATTTAATCCCTAGCCCTAATTTTGTTCCCACTCTATTTTTGATTCATATGAACGAACTGTTGTAAATTCACAGTAACCCGATAAGTAGTTTTGCCGATGGTAAAACGGCACAAATCATTGGTCAGCCAATCTTGAAATGATAAAATACATCGTCCCCGAAAGGTGCAGCACTAAAAGTAAAGTAGTAGCTTAAAATTCCGATTGGGGTAATCAAAATTTGATCAACTTTATTTTCAAAAACAAAGCTAGTTTGAAAACTGAGTTTCCCAACGATATTTCAATCAATATTAAAGTGTGGAGATTAAATACGTTAATGCGAAAGCATTCGTTTATTGCGAGTCACCATTGCATATGACTTACTATGAAACGATCATTTATTAGCAATAACATAGACCATGTGTAGAAAACTCGGCCTCCTCCATAAAAGCTAAAAAATACTTCACTCCACATTAATGACTTAATATTTATAAGTAATATATGCGTCCCTGCGTCTTGTCAGTTAGTTAGTGCTGATTAGTAATTGTTGAGACTTGTGATCACACGCTGTCATAGCGACAGAATGCAAAGGTATTTTTTGTACATTGACGAAAAATATTAATTTGAACCTTTACGTAAAATTTTAGAGTATCCAAAAATGTTTAAGAACTGAAATTCAAAATATAACATTAGATAGATTGTATTATAAACTATGTCGCTCGCAAAAATATTTTAAATACATACAAAGGAGACATAAGCAAAATATTAAGAATGCATGCAGTATAATTTTTTTTTTATAAAAAAGGTTTTTGTTAAAATAAATTTTTTGCAGAAAATAACAAAAATTCCATGACTTTCCATGACTTTCCCAGACCAAAATAAAATCAACTGACTTTCCATGACTTTCCAGAATCCCATACCTGGTGGACACCATGCCGTTTGTGACCCATACATCACAACCGGTCTAATCAAACTTTAAAGTCTTGTATAACTTGAGTTTGGTGTTAGTTGATACACATGGTGATCCAAGGAGAGCCTTAATTCAGTAGAAACTTCGATTACCTGCAGTGATTTGAGGTGTTATATCTGTAAGTATGCTGTTGTTCGAATCAAGCATGGATCCCAAATATTTAAAAGATTCAACTCCCTCAATTCGTTCATCGCCGCACATCAAATCTTTCTTCTCAGCCTCTTTTGAATTATTCACATGTTTGGTTTTATTGTAGTTAATTTGAAGACCAATTTTTCTAGCATCACACTCAAGCGACTTGAAAGTCTCACTCATATCAGCTTCACTTCGGCCGAGAATGACAACATCATCAGCGTACGCGATCATCTGTACTGAGTTTATTGACAAGATATTGTTGTTAGTCGGTAGTTTCTTTAGGCGGCATATATATTCCAAGGCTAGATTAAAGAGTATAGGAGAGATAGCATCACCTTGTCTTAACCCGGAGTCGACTTTAAAAAACTTTGATATTTCATTATCTACTCGTACACAGCATTGAGAGTTCTGTACTGTCATTTTGCATAGTGATAACAGTTTACCAGGGATTCCCATTAACACCAAAGCAGGCCATAGAGTCTCTCGTTCGTGAGAGTCGTAGGCCTGCCTGAAATCAATGAAAAGTTGGTACACAGGTATGTTGAACTCTCGACACATTTCCAAAATCATCCTTATCGAGAAAAGTGCATCGGTGGTACGTCGGCCTTGGCCACACGGATATTCTCCAAATAGTTATTCATCAAAAGGATTGATTTCGGCTGAATTTGCACATTTTTTAATATAACACAAAAACTGTGCACAGCAAAATTCTAAAAAAAATTATAACGAAATAACAAAACAAAACTATTTCACACATAACAATGAGTATTATCAACAAACAGAAGGATTACCGATGGGGAGCCCATCATCTGGAACTTTAGCCAAAATATATCTCAATGATTTTGAAACAAAACATATACATAATAACATAAATCCACACAGAGAAAAAATCATTTATTGGTATCGCTACGTGGAAGATATAATTTTATTATTCAAAGGAACGAATAGACAGCTTAATCTATTACACCAATACATAAACAGCATAGAACCTTCCATTAAATTCACGTTAGAAAATGAAGAAAATAACACAATAAATTTTATGGATTTATCAATCACAAATGTAGATTCAAAACACACATTCAAAATATTCCGAAAACCAACCCAAACGGATCAAATAATAAATATTAAATCACATCATCCATACCAACATAAACAAGCTGCATACAACCACATGATCAATAGATTGAACAATATACCAATGAATGCAGAAAATTATCAAGACGAATTAAACAACATAAAATACATAGCCAGTAAAAACGGATATAAAAACGAAATAATTGACACATTAAATAAAAAACATAAGAACAAGAAAAATTTGCAAACCCTAACAACACTGAGGAATGAAGAAAACTTAGCAGGAAAAAAATACATAGGCGTAACATATAATAAAACAACATTCAAAATAATGCAAAAAACTTTTAAAAAAATATGGATATATTGCAGCTTACAAAAACAAAAATAAAATTACCTGAAAACTAAAAAAACCCAAACCTTAGACACAGGTGTTTATAAAATTACCTGTTATGACTGCAGTAAGTTTTATATAGCCCAAACGGGCGGTCCTTCACAAAAATATTTATTGAACACACCAGTGAAATTAATAGGAGCGATCCAAAATCCAGATATGGCCAACATTTAAAAATTGAAAACAACAAATACACTAATATAAACACAAATTTAACCATATTACATAAAAAAAGAAAAGGACAACATCTAGATATATTGGAAGAAATAGAAATATATAAACATAAAAACAATAGCAACATTTTAAATGATAAAATCAACAATAAAACTAACAAAATATATGACATAATAATAAAAAAAAAAGTCCGAGCGGCAGGTATATCCGCTAGAAATAGGTAGATTTCGGGATCAGACAGTTATGTGTGCAATTAGAATCGGATTTATCAGATTACTTTATAAAAAACACTAATTAAAAACAGAAGTATTAAACAAACTTTAAAAATAAACATTATTTTATACAGTTTTTGGGCTCTAAGCACTTAACCTGTACCCCGATATGGCCAATTGTCAAACATATTCAGGAAACTGTTTGCCGCAACATACCCAGAAAATATTTTTAGCGTAAGTGAAAAAATGCGACCGTGAAAGTGCCGCAAAATGCCGTTGTACTTCACACAGTTTATTGCAGATAGCTAAAGAACCTTTTATTGCAGATATCTGGCTTTTTAAAAAATGATAGAAATATGTTCAAATAATTAATATTTATAAATTTTTTTACATAATTTGCCCCAAAGGGCCGTTATAACGCTTTGTTTTTGACAGTTTCAAGGCTCTAGACTCTTAACCTGTACCCGGATATGGCTAGTTGTCGAACTTATCCAAGAAATTGTTTGCCGCAATACGCTCAGAAAAAAATTTTGGTCTAGGTCGAAAAATGCGACCGTGAGAGTGCCGCTAAATTCCGTTATACCTCATATCGTTATATATATATATATGTATAATTTTTTTTTTGTTTTTCCGTCTCCGCTTTACATATATAGTCGTTTGGCATATATGAAATCTACCTAATATATGAAATCTACGTAAAACAAAACAAAATTCCTAATAACATATGTAATTGGTTCTATATGCAATTTGAATACAAAACAAAAATTCAAAATAAAAACAATACAAATAAATTAAAAAATTGAATACAAATGCAATCTTCGCAATTATACATCTAACGCAACGCCATACATATATACATATTAAAATTTTCATCACCTATTAAACATTTTCCATACGCGCATTGTTTTATTTAGTTATCTATTGTTATACAATACCAAGATCGTTTCCGAAATACATATAAAATAGTTTCCCAAATCACCCACATAATCGTTTAATTTTTCAAAAACAAAACAAAATTCCTAATAACATATGTAATTGGTTCTATATGCAATTTGAATACAAAACAAAAATTCAAAATAAAAACAATACAAATAAATTGAAAAATTGCATACAAATGCAATCTTCGCAATTTTTCTTTTATATATACAATATCTAAATAACCATGAAGAACAAAAATTTGGTTAATTAGATTTGGGGGTGATCATTATGGTTTTATGTTATTAAATATGAATTTTTTTAAACGCTGTGTGATATTAACACATGTTTTATTAAAGTTTATACATATCTGTTATTTTTATAGGAATTTACATGCTTAATTTTACTGTTTAATTAACACTAACTAATTATTCGGTTGGTAAATTATATAATAGCTCCCTAAAATGTTTTTCATATATAGATCCTTTTGAACGCCTATCGCACAAAGATCTATCAATTTGTTCGAATAGTATTTGCAAGTAAATGTCAACAAAACTAAAACAAAATTCAATATTAATTTTATATAAATTTTCATTTTTTTAATTTTCACATATATTAGGCTTTGTAAGATATGTAAAAGGTTTTTTGTTTAAGCTTATAAAATTGGAGCCTCTAGGGATAGAAAGCTGAAAATTTCTGAGATTATAGTTGAAAAGTTAATCTAAAAGAAAATATGAGTTTAAGCAAAAGAAACTCAAAAATGATGAAGACATGGACGTTTGCGTTTGTTTTTGTTTTAACCGACCCAGGGTCTCAACCTCTGAACTTAAACAATTTATTTTTTAAGTTTTGGATAGATTTATCTACGTATTTATGTTTTGGAAGGTTTTCATTTGTAAGCTTGGTTATTTTCATCTATATCGAGGACAACAAAGTTCAGTACATTTTTAAAACAGCTGATTTTTCAGGAACCTTTTGCGCTGAGGTTTTCATTTTGCAAAAAATGATAAAAAATAGTTTAAATATTCAATATTTATCAATTTTATTTAACCATTATGATTTATCGGAAGTTATAACGTCTTAGATTATTCGACTTTTAAGGCTCTAGCCGCTTAAATGGTGCCCTGATATAGCCAGTTCGCGAACTTGTCCAAGAGATTGTTTGCCGTAATATACACACATAATATTTTTGGTGTAGGTCAAAAAGTGCGACCGTGAGAGCGCCGGATAATTCTGTTATACCTCATATCGTTATATATATATATATATATATATATATATATATATATATATATATATATATATATATATATATATATATATATATATATATATATATATATATATATATATATATATATATATATATATATATATATATATATATATATATATATATATATATATATATATATATATATATAATTTTTTTTTCATTTTGATTTTCCGTCTCCGCTTATCATATACAGTCGTTTGGCACCAAAATTTTTCCAAAATTCCGAGATGAAGCACGTTACAATAGGTAGATTTTTATATGAAATCTACCTAATAGCAGTTGAAGTAGTATATAAGTAATAGTTTAAGCAAAAATTGTAATAATAATTTAAGAACTGAGGATGACGTAAGTCAAAATCGATAAAATTCAAATTGTTACTATAAGGAAGTTTATATTATTATTAATAAAATAAAAAATAAAAAATAAACAGTAAAAAGTATATTTTTAAATATTGCATTGCATTTTAATTCAAAAGTGACAGAAGTACACAAACAGTCAATAATATGGAAAACCATAATAACACATTATAACCGTGGGTCACAAATAATCATATATATACACTCAACAAAATTTTAATGAACAAATACACTTGTTATTCCTTTTTTTATTAAAATAAACAATATTTATAATAATTCTATTTCAAATAAATATTAATCAAATTTTACGACAAAATTAACACGTTTTATTTTCATGGTATTCTATTCTATTACAAATTTCTTTTTTCTTCTCTTTTCTTTACCAAAATTATATAAATCAAAATGGATTCCAAAAAGGCACCGTTCACATACTGTTGTTTAATATAAAAATAAAGGACAATTCTTGAAGACCGACAATATGCATGTGAATAAAGTATAAAGATACATATATATAAAGCCGTTTGTTACATCCTCCCCCTTTGGACCTATGTTGTTCTACAACATGGATCCAAAAGATTAAATAAAATAAAATAAATTTGTCATGGAAATAATAATAAAAGTATCCACCATTAAGTTACTGGTATCTTTTGGGCTTCACAATACGACGAGTGGACCTTCTTTCAAGTCGTGGACTCATTGTTTCTGGTTCGCTAACGACATTATCATTAGATCTCTGTAAAATATCGGGCGCGACTGAATCGAGCTGATTGGTGGGAATAGCGGATTTATTAGTGGTCGGGCGACCTCGCCTCCTAATCGGATACGTAGGAGAATTATCAACTTCTCCAGTATAGTGTTTTAAAAATGATACGTGATAAGTTCCTACAAAATTACCATCCATAGTTTCAACATCATATGTTGTAGTCGACTTAGCACTTCGAATCCGATAAGGACCATCCCTCTTAGGGAAGAATTTCGCCATTAGACCTCTTTGCGAATCACTCAGTAATTTTGTTTTTACTAAAACTAGATCACCTGGTTCAAAGGTCTTATGAATTCGTCTATTGTCTGCATAGTATTTCCAATGATCTGGTTTTGATTCACTGATTTCACGAGCGTGATTAATTTGTGGCATTGGATGCTTATTAGCCACAGTAATCGCATTCAATTTTCTGTAATCATTGCATACTCTGACAGACTTATCGGGTTTTGGAACGAGGACCACGGGTGCCGCCCATGGGGACTCACACTCTTCAATGATATCGTCATGGAGCATCCGCTCTATTTTTTTAAAATTTGTTCTTTTTCGGAAGACATTCTGTAAGGAGGTGTTGCAATTGGTCTACAGTTCGAGTTTTCTAATATTATTTGGTGTTCCGCGTGCGATGTAGGGTCTCCCCCTGGCAAAAATAACTCTGCGTGCTCATGTAATAAATTATTTACATGTTGATATTGTACCGTATTTAAATTATTTCCCTCGTTTGGACGTAACAACTCTAAAGATGATAATTTTAATTTATTATTACATTCAGGTCGCTTTGTCTCGAAAAGTAAGTCATGAAAAGGACCGTCATTGCCAAACTTCCATTTGGAATTTGCAAAATCAAGTACAAGTTTTGCATTAATAATAAAATCTATACCTAATAAAGTTTCTTTTGGTTTACCTTCCGGTAATGCTAGGAATACGGTTGGAATTGTTTTTCCTTTTAGGACTACATCTACTTCTGCTAATAAACCCTTGTGAGTTTTCTCCGATCCATCTGCTAAGGCAATCGTAAGAATTTTTGGCTTAAATTCAACGCATTTCTGCTGTAATATCGATACTAAACTCTCACTAGCGATACTTAATCTAGCGGCTGTGTCAATTAATGCATAACCATTTGTACCAAGAATGTTTATATTTAACCTGGGACGTGGCTGTGGACTTAATTGAGATGATATAGAATAAAAATTTGCCATATCTTCTATGAAATCAGAACTTTGTTTAGGATTATAATCATTATGTTCAGGCTCGGAAGCATATAGATTCGAATCAGCGATAGACAAAGCTTGAACTTTCGTTTTGCATATGTCACAATTGCTCTTTACGACCCCTACTTTACCACAACCATAGCAGTAAAATTCAGGCTTAACTTTGAATGGATTTAGTGAATGAGTTTCCTCCGTTTTTGTTTGGGTCGGCTGTGAAGGAGGTGTTATCGTTTTTCCCGATTCAAAAGGATTATTTTTATTTCGTTTTCGACAATCCGATAAATCGTGACCGGATATCTTACAGTAACGGCAATATTTGGTTTTATTTTCACTTTTTGTATTGGTTTCAACATTTTTATTAATTTTATCACGTTCAAGAAACAGTGACTCCTCAGCTCGAGCAAGTATTAACAGTTTATCAAAAGAAGTAAAATCTTCGCGTTTTACTTTTTCACGGATTTTGTAAGATAAAAGACCGTAAATCATGTCTAATTGAACAGATTCGGATAAGCCAGCATCTGCGATTTTTGAAAAAAGTGCGCGTTTGTCACAAATAAATATATCAGTTTTTTCGTTATCTGATTGCTTCTTACCAAAGATCTCTAAATATATTTGATAGGGAGGCTTAATTATATCAAAAGTTGATTTTATTAAATTAATCGCGTTTTCAAATGAATCAACCGTGTGTTTGATACCTTGCCACCACACGGCTGCGGTATCCGTAAACAGCATTGGAAGGCCTTTAAGTGCGTTTTCATTGGAAATCCCTACACAATCCTTATAAATTATAATTGAGTCAATAAAAGCTAATATATTTGAAGAAAGTCTGCCATCAAACCTAGCTGTACAGTTGGCAAAGTTTCCTGTTAATGTTTTTGCTGTATTTTCATTACTATGTGTGTTTTCTCCTACCTTCTGTATTGACATTGTCAAAGTCTCCAATAAACTTTTAAACTGACCCTCACTCATTACGATATTTGACATTGTTGAATTTTCTTTTAAAGGTGAATGGATTTCAACTGTATTTTTAATGTGATTTTCGCAATGAAAATATTCCTCCTCTGATGATGTTTCACTATTTCTAGTTCCGATATTTTAAGTCGCTGTTTGTTTCCACTTAGTTGCTTGTAATCGAGTAAATGGCCTCGATTTATTTGTTGCTAATTTTGATTTAATTTTCTTTTCCTTTTTCCCTGTTAACATAAATAATATTCCATTAATCATACATCAATACGATAGTAAATTTAATTTAGTAATATTTTGATATCAATATTGATGGTACAGTGATCATTTATTAAGACATCAACAAGATGGTAGATTTCGTTAAATAATTATTTGACATCAATGTCGATGGTTATCACTAATGTTTTGACATCAACAAGATGGTGAATTTTATTTAATAATTATATTGACATCAATGTCGATGGTTATTAGTTATCACTAATATTTTAACATCAACAAGATGGTGAATTGGATTTCGTTTAATAATTATTTTGACATCAATGTCGATGGTTATCACTAATGTGTTTTGACATCAACAGATGGTGAATTTTATTTAATAATTATTTAATTATTTTCACATCAAAGTCGATGGTTATAACTAATATGGCTGACTATTAAAATTTTGTTTGAGTGCCCCGTTGGAGCGCCATTTTATAACCGTGGGTCACAAATAATCATATATATACACTCAACAAAATTTTAATGAACAAATACACTTGTTATTCCTTTTTTTATTAAAATAAACAATATTTATAATAATTCTATTTCAAATAAATATTAATCAAATTTTACGACAAAATTAACACGTTTTATTTTCATGGTATTCTATTCTATTACAAATTTCTTTTTTCTTCTCTTTTCTTTACCAAAATTATATAAATCAAAATGGATTCCAAAAAGGCACCGTTCACATACTGTTGTTTAATATAAAAATAAAGGACAATTCTTGAAGACCGACAATATGCATGTGAATAAAGTATAAAGATACATATATATAAAGCCGTTTGTTACAACATATAGAATATTCAAAGCTGATTAGCCTGGCAACGCTCCTACATGGAGCGCCGTTAAAAGCGCCTTTAATGGAACGCCGTTAAAAAAAAATACCGTTAAGTTAGTTCAGTAGTCATTTTTCTTTCAGTTCTAAAGTTTTGTCTAATGATAACATGGTTTTATGCGATAACAAAGAAGCGGAAAGTCGTTTTTATTTTCGGAACGATACGGCTTATGAGGTCTCAAACTGTATTAAAAATATTAATTCTGACGCAATTGGAGTCGATGACATTCCAATCCGCTTTATTAAAATGCTGTTACCTATTATTTCGAATTATTTGACTCATATTATAAATGATTCAATAACCAAATCAGTCTTCCCTTTGATTTGGAAAACGGCATATATCCACCCGTTCAAAAAATTCCCAAACCTATGTTGGTAACTGATTTTCGACCGATTAGCATATTGTCTTGTCTTTCTAAAATTTTAGAAAAAATAATGAAAGGGCAGATTTTAGACTATTTAAATAAAATCTATTATTAAACCCTCTCCAGTCTGGATATAGAGCTAAACATAATACAACATCTGCTCTGATAAAAATTGTAGATGACTTGACTCGAGCGATGGCTGAGGGTAAAGTGTCTATTCTAGTGTTGCTTGATTTTTCAAAAGCGTTTGACTCGGGTGACCACTCATTATTACAGTATAAACTGTCAAATAATTTTTACTTTTCCTACAGTGCCCTTCTATTTCTTAGCTCATATCTTAATAATAGGGCTTAAATTGATCGGATAAAAGATAGGCATTCTGATTCAGCAAACATAACCTCTGGGGTGCCGCAAGGATCCATATTAGGTCCTATATTGTTTCCACTTTTCATAAATGACATACACTTATCTGTGAGGACAATGCATCATCTTTTTGCCGATGATTTACAAATCTACAACTCACAGTTGCCTCACGATATTGATTCCTGCGTAAATAATATCAACCGAGATTTGGAAAGCATATCATTGACCATTGTGGGCTAAGAATAATTTTATTCAAATAAATCCTATGAAATCAAAGGCAATCATTTTAACTCAAAATAAGAATTGGTTGTCTAGATTAAGCCCGCCTCAACTTTAGAAGCCCGGTCAAACTATAGAATTTGTGGGAAATGTGCGTAACTTGGGCTTAAGAATTAAGAACTTATTAAATTGGGATGATTATGAGAATACTATCTGCAGCAAAATATATCACTCTAGCTAATCTTTGGCATTATGCTTATTTTACACCACGTAAAGCTAAGCTTAAACTGATAAAATCTTTAATTGTACCTCACCTAATATATTGTGAACCTATTTACTCGGGTTGCTCTGAAGCCGCATTCAAAAAGCTAAAAGTAGCATTTAACTCTTGTGCAAGATACATATTTAATATTCGACGCGGTGATCCTATTTCTGTTTAGACTAGACAAATCCTAGATTGTAGTTTACGCCAGTATTTAAAGTATTTGACAGCGTTGTTTATGTTCATGTTAGTGAATTATAAAGAACCCACTTACCTTTATGACCAATTGAATTTTTCTAGATCGCTAAGGACCCTGAACATTAACCTCCCTACACTCAGAAAAATAAATCCTATTAAATAGTTAAAAAGACGACTATTAATTTTATAAGACAGAAATTAATATGAAAATACTTTAAAAGTAATAGTTTTTGCTGAAATTAAGGTATAGAATTAAAATGATTGTTCCTATTACATATTTAATAGTACATACTATTGTTCTAATTACAAAACCTATTATTTTTTTCTGTTTATAGTTTCAAATTTAAAAGAAAGTCCTCGCACATTTAATACTGGCACATTTTTATTTTATAATAGTTCTTACCACATTAGTCTAAGTCTGAAATAAAAGGATTTCCTTTTAATTTGGTTTTTGGTTATATGATTTTAATTTTAATTTAATAGTAAGTGGAACATTAAATTTTTATTTCGTGCAATATTTTCAAAATAATACTTCTTAATTATTGTTCTTATAGGATTCGCACATTAAAATCGAAAATTAAAATCGATTTATCAGGAAAAAACATCGTATGTGATCTACCGTTATGTTTTCTGCTTCGTGATTAGTCGCCTCTAAATGTAATAGATCCATAAATTTAGAAAAATCATTTCATTGTGCGTGCGTTTTGAAAATGTTGAAGTTGTTTTAAGTGTTTATAAAAGTGATTGAAAAATAAATTTATTAAAAAAAGACTTTTTTAAACTATAACTAAAGTGTGAATTTCAATTAAGGTGAGTTTAATTTTTTATTTATCTGTAAATAGTTATGATTATTCGTGAAAAATGTTTGAACAATTTTGTTTTAGTAATTTTTATACGTGCAAGTTTTTTAGTTTTAAAATGGACGCCCAATTGATCTCCGTTTTGTAATGTTTTCTTTTTTTTGAATCACATTAAAATTTTCGAACGGCAACGAATGATTTTTCTCTCGAAAATCTTTAGACTTTCAGATAACGTCTGTAGCATGGATCTAAATAGTAGCGATTAAAGTTCAACTTTTTGTACCATAAATAATCCGAAAAATGTCGTTATAGATATCAGTATGAAATAAAAATAGTTATTTAAACAAAACCAAAATTATGTATTGGTTTTGTTTTTTATATATTTGTTGATATTATCCTAAATATTACTGTCGTAAAAATAAGCACCATTGTCATGGCTTATTTGTCTTTCACTCCCTAGGGAGTAAAAGATGCAATTCTCTCACGAAAATAAGGGTATCAATTAATCACCAACTGAACCCATAAAATTGTTTTTCCCCTTTTAGTATTTTTCACAATTTTTCATTAGCTGCAGAAAGTTCAAAGAAGAATGCTGAAGAAATTTTAGAAGTGGAGTCCAGTAACAGCTAGGAAACGTTTCTTTGGTTAGCCCATAACATAGAACCGTGGGCTGAAGTTGAAAAGAAGTGGACATCTCTATTGAATAAACGTCAAAAAGATATTGAATCAGATCATTCAGAAATTCAGAATAGGGGGCCTTTATTAAAGCAAAGTAATGCTTATACATTGGTAATACAAGTGGATAATCCGTTTTTCTTCTAATTATTTTTGTATTTTTTTATTCATAGATCGACATTGACTACAAACTATTGTTTCCGGGCAACCAACAACAGCTATTTAAGAAACACAGAAACGCCGTCGTTTATATCTGATATTCCTTATATGAAAAAAAATATTGAAGATCGGCCCTCAATTTGTCAACTTAATGAGATAGACGAGACTATAGAAGAAAATAGTCTCAGCTGTATTATTTTTTTGTTGATGCACGCCATTTTAAAACAAACAATTGTAACATAATCACGAAACAACAAAAAAAACAAGTGGGCCTCCACTTGGACCTTGATATAACGTTTAAACTAATTCACGTCTTAAATTTTGAATATCCTTTTGAGGGAAGGATTATTTATAGTTTTGTAGAACATAATTTTAATTTTAAATTAAATTCCAATCCTAATTTGAACAAACTTGTAGAGTATCTACATTTTAAAAATGTTTAATTGTTTTTTATGTCAGGATTCGAATATTTTCGTCTTTTCGTCTTCGAAAATGTTTGAGTTAAAAAAATCAAAACTAATTGTTTTAATTTTAGAAAACTTAATATACTTAAGCTTAAAAATTAAAATTATTGATTAAAATTGAAGTTATTTTAGGCTATAAATAATAAACAACAATGTATAAACCAAAATAAATAAATTGTTTTTATTATTTCTATCAATTTTAAACAGTTTATTATTTAATTTAATAAAATTTTATCTGTAGCCCAATGATGGGCCACATTGAATTTATCTACATTGCAAAACGAACTAGTTTTACAAGCTTAATTGATCTTTTTGCTTCACGGAAATGTAAAAAACATAATGCAATTAAGAAAAAATCCAGCGGTTTGAAAACATCTCAACCGCTTAATACTGTAACTGTGCTGCAATGAATTGAAAACTTTTAATCATAAAATAAAATATTAAAAAAAAAAGATAATAATATAAAGTAAAATACGAATTCTTAACTAAGTAAGAAATTGCATTTTGGGGTGAATTAAACGTTACTTATCATTTCATCGTTTCACAGGATAATTCAGATGTTCAGGTCTGCTATAAAGTTTTACCATATCGTTAGCTTTTAAAGCAATTTGGGGTATTATTAAGGCTACTAGGCTCTCTTATTGTTTATATAAGATGTACCTATTAAAATAATGTAAGTTACTATTAAAATTCAATAGTGTTCATCCTATGAATGTAATATTGCATCACATAGATATAATATGATTCCTTATTTCATTTTTATACTAAATTCCTATTAATTTTATTCTAATTTAACTTTTTAAATTAATGAGTGATATTATTGATTTAATGTGACACCGAGTTCTTTTTTTAAATGACATGCCTTATATAACTAATAATGCATCCTATTAAAAATTAATGTTATGGAACATTAATTTAAAATGAAGTCACTTTTGATACAATAGTAGTAGAGTACTATTAAAATAACAATAATGAAATTTTTAAAATAACAGGACATACCACATTGACTAATTTTAATAGTAAAAACCTATTAAAAAACTATTGATTTTAAAGGATTTTTTTCTGAGTGTAGTAATTGTAAAGCTGATTCGAGATAGTTTTCCTTTTATGTTCTTGGTATTAATTTATGGAACTCTATTGATCGGGAATTAAAGGCTGAAACCAATATTGGTAAATTTAAATGTTTAGTGTTTGAACATTTCTCTAAGGAGGCATAGAAATTATCTAACATTGATTATGAAATATGATCTAGAAATAGTGTTTGAAAAGAAGAAAAAAAAGAAAAATACTTAAAAAATTTTATGAGTTGTTGTTATACTATTAAATAAAATAAAATTATTATTAGAGATCCAATTTGCTAAAATTTGATTAATGTAAAACTAATTTCAATTGTATAAATTTTTTATAAGGTACATAAAAGAATTGATCTGTCTTGGAACAGAACAATGGCAAAAAGGCTTTGCCTTATCTGTACTACTTTTGTTATTGGAATAAAAAAAAACTTGGTTGATAGATGCTCCACATTTTTAAGAGTAAAAGCTACCTGATCTATGTAGGATCAAATGATCTGCAATATAGTCCGATTCGTTCTTTCAGAAGCATTACTTTGGGGAGAATGTGAAGGTGTTCTTACAAGTTCGATACCATATTTACTTGATAAGCCTTTAAATTGATTCGATTAAAATAGATTTCCGTTATCCGACCAAATACTTTCAGCAACCGAAAACAAAAGAAAGATTTCTTCTAACAACGAGCATGCACACTTTACCATTTCGAGATCTTGGATAAGGACCCAAATAATCTATATAAAAGCCTTTGAAAAGGTCTCGTCACTTTTCTTCTCGAGGATGTGTTAGATAGTTAATTGCTTTAGACATTTTGCATATCGAGCAATTCGACACAAAATCTTGCATATCTTTAGCAATACCTAACCAGTAAAAATGCGTTGGATTCGCTCTTGTGTTTTAAAAACCCCAATGTGTCCTAAGGAGAGAGAACAATGAGCTGTTTCGAGTAACAAGGGAACTAGGCTTTTAGGAATTTCAACTTTTAAGTTCGGTAAGTTTAATCTGTGTAACAAAAACCGTAAGAAGGATTGATTAACAACTAATTAACTTCAACCCAGAAATTTGATTTAGTTTTCGATAATGTCTGGTATTTTTGTCTCAAGGTGACATACGTTGAATGCCAGTGATTCCAAGTCCACCCAAAGGGCTTCTGTTAATAAAGTGTCAGAGACAACATTTAGATGACCTTTTCGATAGTCTATATTGAATTTGAAACTTTGGAGTTTCAAACTCCATCTAGCAAGCCTATAAGTTAAATCAGACATGTTCATCAGCAACTTTAAACTTGCATGATTTGAAATTACTGGCAATTACGAAACTCTTTTATACACAAAACAGCGGCATAGCATTCAAGCTCGGTAATGATATAAATGCGCTGAGCTACATTTAGTTTTTTGAATAAAATACAATTGGGTGTTCGACATCTTCAATCTATTGAAAAAAGGCCCCTCCTGCACCAGTAGCTGAGGCATCGACCTGGATGTAGAAAGGCAATGTGTAGTCTGAGCGTCTAAGAACTGGGACTGAGGTGAGATATTCCTTAAGGTTTTGAAATACAGTTTGGGTTTCGTCATTCCATACAAACTTATTTTTAGTTTTTAGAAGTTCTGTAAATGGAGCAAAACAAACAGTTTCTTTTACAGTGCACTGTACTTTCCAATGTTTTAACATTTATCGGTAGTTTATTCCAAAGTTTGAAACCATGCACGAAAGTAGTACTTTTAATAAGGTTGCGGTGCGAAGAAGCAAAAATGATTAGTGAATACAAATATGAAGGATGCTGAGAGTGTATTATTTCAAAAATAAATAACACTACACAGAAAAAGTAATAAAACATCAAATCCATTCCCAAAATTGTTTTAATATACGGCGAAACATGGTCAAAATATCGAAGATCATAAATGTATCTAATACAAGAGTTAAAAGCCAGTCTAATTCTTCTTTCATTTTCATAACCCATATTATAAAATAAAATATCCCCGTTCAAAAAATGCGGCATAACTAGAGATTTAATTAGGAAAATGCGAAGCTCTAGTGGAGTGTAGAATTTCAAGGTTCTTAGCCGTTGTAATGCATACTGAACCTTGTTGCAGACACAAGCAATACTGTCTTTCCAATCAAGATTCTTGTCGAAGATTACACCCAAGTGCCGGACCTTGTCATGCAATTCAAGGTATTGGTTGTTTAAATACAAAGTAGGAATAATTTAATTTAGGACGACTAATAACCCAGAAAACACATTTACGTCATTGTGACATCAAAATGACATCACGCTAAGTCACATCTTATGTAAGATCTGGGTCATACATAAGTCATTTGTGTGTCATTATTTCACTTATTTACGTAAGAACATGACATAACAATAATGACATAACTATGACATAAATGTGATGTCTGTAGGGATATTCGTGACGTTTTTATGATATAAGGTTGATATCATAGTAATATAAAAATATTTTTGTGACGGATTCTTTTTTACTTAAAAAAAGAAAAAGATAATAAAAAAACACTTACCAGTCAGTCATTCATTACCACTTACCCACTTACTTACCGATAATTCTAAAGTCTGCTAGGAAGCAATAACTAACTATACGCAAAATTTTTCAAAATATATACAATTAAAATGGATGTACCTCTAGTGAAATTTAACAAAATCATAATAAGGTCATTTTTAAGTCCAAATTATGACATCATATCAAAGTCAAATTTAAGATCAGCGTGATGTCATTGTAACGATTAGCAGTGCAACCTAGACCCCTAAATGGGAGCAAAAATTGCTTTCACCAACGTTAGAGATTTGGTCCACCTAGTTAGTAACCCAGACCCGCTTTCGACTTGGCTCAGACGTGAGTAATAGGTCGTGGGTTGTCCAGTAACTAGGTAGTCCTAGTAGTAAGCGGTATTAATCATAACCCTATAGGAAATAAACTTCACTCTTACCTACCTTGCTAATCCCAAAACCACGTCCCCTCATCACCAGTTACTCTCTTATCTTTCTATCCATCCTGTGAACAGAACCATCTCACATCTAGTGTGGTTTTAAATCATACCATTGATGTCACTCTTCACACCCAACCAAATAAACAGGACATTTATTTTTAAAACTATATCTAAACTTACCCAATTCTCCTCAGGTTCTCAGCTCTTCAAGTTCTCTACAAGCTCTACAAGTAAAACACAAATTTTGTACAAAGAATTCACACATGTATTATCTAAGCTTTCTTGATACAATAAAAGAAACCAAAACACATCATTCACTTGAATACTATCATTTACTGATTTTCTTTTTGCATTTCTTTAAAAATATAAATTTCCAAATAATTTACTTTAAATCACTTTGAAACAATACTTTTCTGATATTTTTAGGTATTTCTTTAAAAATATGAATTTTTCAAATAATTCACTTTAAATCAATAATTTTCTGATATTTTTTGGTATTTCTTTAAAAATATGAATTTTCAAATAACTCACTTTAAATTAATAATTTTCTGATTTTTGTATAGTTCTTTAAGTATATAAATTTTCAGATAATTCACTTTAAAACAATAATTTTCTGATATTTTTAGGTATTTCTTTTCAGATAATTCACTTTAAAACAATAATTTTCTGATATTTTTAGGTATTTCTTTAAAAATATTAATTTTCAAATAATTCACTTTAAATCAATAAACAAAAACCAAACGAACAAAAAAAGAAACAAAAAATTTACTATAACACAAGCCAAACCAAAAAAAGAAACCACAATAGCTCGACCCAACTGATCAACACTTCGATCGCAAGTCCCTACCAAGATATTTTTTTCTCCAGTTTACACCTCGGTGTTATCTGAACCTTTTAATAAAATGCTCAGAAAAACAAAAAGAACGAAAAAAATAGTTTGAGACATGCAAAAAAACGTTACCCAGAATCCACTATAAACTGTAGAAATAGTTTAAGCTTTCCCACAATTAAAAATAAAATTTCTCCGATTTCGAGAAATAAATAAAATCATCGTAGCTGAGTTTCAGTTCTAATGTGAAAAAGGAGGAAACTGGATAATTTTTGAAAGAAAAAATGTTTTTGCAATGATTACAAAAACGACACATGTAAACCGTTAAATTTAATTAGATAAAAATGTTTTGCAAGATTGCAAAATTGAAACATGTGAACGGTTGTAATTTAAATTAATGGAATTTTTAAAAACTGAAACTTGGATATATAGTTTTGAACGATGGGTCCAATGTCATAAGACATAAAAAAAATATTTGTGAAACCTGGAATCAGGCACCTTGTGACGGAGGAAAGTAAAGGTACTGAAATGAGCACGAAAAGGTTGTGTTTGGGATCTCCTTCGTCACAAATCGTAGAGACGTTCAACACCCTGAGAATGTCTCAAGCCGGGCTTATTATGTTTAACCACTGGAAGTGAAACCAAATCAAACATAACAAAACAGAAAAGACAGGAGAAAAAAAATTCGACACCGATAGAATTAGGTAATGAGAAGAGAAAGAAAAAAAATTAAAATAAAATTTAGAATACCCACACAACTATAAATTTTTTATTAAAAAGTTTGGTTAATGTAGACGAGCCTTCAACAGAGCAAAGAAAAGCGAAGGACGAACGGGAAGATGTAATACTTAAGAGTGGATGTCCTTGACATGAAACACCAATATTTTCCCCTGCATGTCTTCCTCCTCAAATGCCACGGTCTCAACAGGTCGAGTAAGTTTTGCGGGAATAAATTTTGGAGCGAGCTTAGCGTTGAAGTTACGGATGGCATCAATCTTGATAAAATTTCGAACGCATTGTTGAGGGTGCAGAATGCGAGTCTTACTCCGCAAATTGTACCGATTGGAGGTGTTTTGATAAACGGTGTGCAGGTGATGAAGAACAGCCTCTTGAATACCAGAGAGGTAGTCAGCTCTGGTACTGGCGCATGTATACTGTTAATGTGATGAATATCATGAAGAATTTGATATTCGGAACCATGGGTAAATCGGTGACGTCCAAACACGACCAAATTAGGAGTGAACCCAATAGAAGGATGGTAAACATTTCGCAAGGCTGACGTAATCTCGTTGAGATGGATATCCCAGGTTTTGTGATCAGCTTTGATATACGAACGAATGGCAGAAACAATGGAGCGGTTTACCGGTTCTGAAGTGTTGGACTGTGGTGAATATTTAGGAGTAAATATATGCTTCACTCCGAATGTTTTGATTGAGTGAGCCAGTAGGTGGGACTCGAATTGTTTGCCATTGTCCGAGACAAGTGACTCAGGAACACCGAAGAGGTTAAAAACATCATTCTCTAAAAAGGTTACGAAGTGAGCGGCTGTTGCTTGTCGAAGATGCTTTGTCAGTACAAATCGACTGAAATGATCCAATGCGATAGCGAGATGCGTATTACCCTACTTTGATCTTGGGTAGGGTCCTAGAAAATCAACATATATTCTCTGGAAGGGACGAAATACTTTGGTTTCCTGACCCATTGGTGGCCGCAGCGTGTCATTATCGCACTTATTCATCCGACATGACTGACAATTCCGTACATATTCTTTAACGTCTCGAGCTAAAGATGGCCAAAAGAACATGTGCCGTAGTTTATCTATGAATTTGGCTGAACCTAGGTGAGCCGAAAGAGGGGAATTATATCCGGGTGACGTATTGAAACTAAAAGCAAAAAAACATGAATAAAATGCACGCTACTCCGAAGAGTTTTCAGATATAGTGATTACAAAGGCTAGTAACAGGGACATTTCTAGAAGCAGGGAAAGGGGCAGGGGAAAAGCAGGGAAAGGAGAGGGGGAAACACTTATGGGATTGTGGAACATCGGGTACTAAGCTGTGTTAGCCGCAACCTCTCTTGCCCGCCTATTAACAATACTGTATGTCAAAATTTTGACAAACGCCAGCATGCCAGTAGTGATCAAAGTAGAAGAAATAATACCAATATCCAACTTATTGATAAAACTAGGGTTATAAATAGCCGCTTTGACAGTGTCAACCCAACTATTTTCCGCGGTGAAGGTGTTTAGACCAAGTCTCACCAAATTGCCAGTGTATTCATATTCCACTTTAAACGAAAAACTAGCCTTCAGGGTGGGTATATCCACCTGACAATTGCGGATTGCGTCATGGTACAGTTACTTACATACTCCACATTCCCCGTACTTTTGATCTCAGTGGCCTGCACAATTATATAAGGTGGCATGGAGCGGCCAATACATCCATAAGTGTATACTATGTTGATTTTGCATAAGGGTCGAACTATGTATAACTAGTGAGATCCACGTTACCTATGTCAATCCGCAGTATGCCCCGTGTTCTGCTACTAGTTATTATCCTTCCGTCATTGTGCATAATGTTCGTAAGTATAATAACTAGTATTTGAGTATTGCCTGAACGTGGGGTTTGGTAGAGTTGCAAACCTATGTAGGGCCTGGCGAAGTACATCTGGTGATGCACCCCATGAACACGCAGCTAACTGCAAACGTTGGATATATCTCACTTGGTTCGGTCAAGCTGATCTGGCATTACCCTATCAACCCGATGACTGGAAAATTAAGAGGGGAAACAGTTATATGGGTGATATCACTGCCATTCTTAACCAGCGTGTTAGGGATGTGGATTTGGTCATAGATAAAACTGGATAATAGGATAGGCATTTCAATTCCAGTCAACTGCCTATCTATTAAATTAGCCTTATTATTATTAGGGATGAATTGGTAGGTATTGTCACTCAAAAAAAATCCCAGCGGAATTCAAGAGAGTCGCCTGCATCGTTATACCCAAAGATTCCAGTGTGGATTCGTATACAATAATTCCAGATTGAGCGTTGCATCTGCCAAAACCACCACACACATTGAGTAGAGTACAAACCCCAACCCAGTTTCCAACCCACAACCATACCCCTGGGGCTGGTTTGGGTTGATGTGTCTGTTAAAGCTGGGGTGCTTCGCACTACGGTGACATGTTGCCTCATCCCAACAACCGTCGGCACCTTTGCAGTTATAAGGACTGATAACCTTGAGACTAAACTCATTAGTCTCGTAAATGGGAAAATAATACTTGTCGATATGGGCTGCTACTACTTCCATCTGTAGTAATGCCTCATTTATCATTTTGATACATATAGTCCCGCCTACGCTGGCCGTGAAACTATAGCTCTTGAGTTCCCGACAATCCACATCGGTACAAACTTTTCCATCACTGCTGATCAATAGAGTTTGGTTATAGGCGTTTACCTGTATTCCAAGTCGCAACAACAAAACGAAGCGAGACCTTGGGTACTCATAAGGCTTTTAAGGTATTCTCCTCTAGTGGCTCCTCGAAATTCGGGGTTTTTAAGGTGCATGTCCTCAAATTGCTCAATTTTATTCATATGGCTCACTACATCCTTAAAACCACTTGGATCATAATATTCGGCCGCTGCAACGTTGTTCTTTGCAAACTCTATTTGATCACTTTTGGAATACTTGCTGACCATGGATGTGTCCAGATTTTCTTCGATCTGGACGTCATCAAAAGGTACTCTTTGATCGTGAACGTAGGTATCGGGGGTAAGTAGGACACCTAATTCTATCAAGTCTTTATTTAACAGGCGATGTTCACTTGCTTGGGCTTTCCTTCTCGTGCAATCGATTCCCTGCCTTACCGCTCGACAGAGGTGACTTTTCCTCTTCCACACTGTCCTCCACACCATACATATGATTAGAATTATAATCAGCAGTATCATGACTACCAGCCCAGTACTCAAAGAGGAGGAGGAGCATCTGTAAACTAATTCGTCCTTTACACAAGCAACACATTCTTGGCACTCATACATTGAAATTGTTTCACCATCGCATTTCTTACATTTAAACTCTATAAGTTCTAAGAACATGCTTTTAATTCTCTGATCGTTCTCCACGATCGCCACCGGTGTTGACTGTAATGGCACATCGGTCACTGCGTTGCATATTCGTGATGATTATGTCCCCATTATTCCGATCACATTAGGACAGACCTCGATCTCTGGGGTGCCCGTAGCAAAAAGAATTAGTATTAGCGCTACGGGAGGTAATCTAAAGATGATTACATTTGGTAACATGGCGATGACCGAACGTTTCACTTCACAGCTGAAGTTTGAATTTGGACAGTGAAGCAACACCCAAAATAAAGGCTTTAGATAGTAACAATATAGTGTTTGGCTAACAACTAACAAAAGAAAAATAAATTTGTTTACTTAAAACTAGTTTGTAGTTATAAATGATATTCGATAAGATCAGTAGCTTCCTCCCAATGGTTGTACGTAGATCGTTGTGGGAGAGGTTAATATCCAAGCGGCGTTTCTGCAGTGTAGAATTTGTAACCTGCTCGTTATGTGTATTCTAAAAGAAATGTAGTTGTGGGCCTCAATTAAACAAATCTATACTTATTAACATTTGAAACTAATTCCTGTAATGCTCCATACCAAATGTTATGAGATAAGCGGAAAACAACTAAAATTAACAACAAAAGCTAAACTAAGCTCTCAACACATAACACGACATCAATGCAAGGTCAACACATCACTATTACGACAATCGATTTAAATGTAAATTAGTTGCATTAGGCCATTATGACGAATGCTAAATGACCTAATTCTAACCGGTCAAGTTCAATTAACAACCTAGCATCGCAGTTGTGTTTACGCATTTGTGTTACGCATTTGTTTTGTTATTCTTAAACTTCGTATTACCCTGACAATATTCTTACCAATATCAACTGTGTTTTTTTTGAAATGCAATCATTTATGAACAAGTATTTTTATAGAATCGTCTCAATGTATGTAATTGAGTGGATGTTTAAGTGAAATGATTTTAATATATTTTGATTTCGTTAATTTAAAAAAATATTATAGGAATTCATTCTGTTTAATACGAGTATTTTCATAGAAATATTAATGTCTCAGAAATTAGATAAAACAATGCCTAATTTTTTTAAATAACCAGGAAAAAAAATTTGATTATGAACATTGAAATTTAAAGATATTTAACTGAGATCTATATTAAATCTCTGCTGATCAAATTGACCGCTCCAACTTTGGAGTCCTCAACGAACCACAACCAACAAGGGTAATAAATAACTCGTATTCTTCGCCATATGTTTCCCTTGCCAGCATGTCACTAATGCCAATTGCTGAATGGAGAACTGAAATTGCATTAGGATTAGACCACGTGCCGACATAATCACCTTAAGCCGTTCAATTAACCAAATAAAGTCCGAGAAGAAGACATACATTAGTTTTAACAAAGCTGACTGGCAAAATTTTACAAATTTGACTGAAATAGAATTCAGTAAGCAATTTTTACCACTTGACGCCCTCTCTGGGGAAAAAAAATCAGAGAAATTTTTAATAAGGCTGATCGCTTCATTCCAGCCGTCAGAATTCAAAAGATGAAACCAAACTTCCCGCAGAAAGCTTGTGTTCTCTCAACATTAAGAGATGACATCCGCAAGGCAGATCCAGCCTGTAATGTATAATTTATTCATTTTTATTAACATGTATTGTAAAATTGTAATGTATATTTAATTCATTTCCATTAACAATGTATTGTAAATTATACACATCAGATAACGAATAACGAATTAAAGAACCGCTTATTTTTAATAATATCTTTTAAGTATGTAAAATTAAAATCAGTCGATATTTATAATCCACCTTGTAAATACAAAATAAATTATCCTGTGAATAAATAAAAGTGCATTTATTATGCGGTGTTTCAATTAAGTTTCACTTAAAATAGTATAACTAAATATACTATACAGCCGACACTAGAATTAAAGACCTAAGCAACCAAATAAATAAGCTAGTTACGGAACACAAACGTAATAAATGGAGAGAGCTAATGAGTAAGTCAAGTTTTGGCCCAAGCACAAGTGTCTGGAAGGCCATAAACGGCTTAACTCATTCTCGACAACCGGATAACAACTGCATGACCGACTTCAATGATAAAAATAAAGGGAAAATAAAGGGAATGCGCTACCAAATTGAACACACAGTTTACAGAAAAGCCAAGTAAACATGAAAAGAAAACAAGGGCAGTATTGAGACATATGCGCAAAGTAAATACTGAACATCTAGAGGATATCACATTCTCCGAATAAGAAGTTGAGAATGCTATAAAGAAAACTAAGCCATCCAGAGCTATTGGACCCGACGGCATCTCAGCCATCATACTAAAACACATTGGACCCAAAGGATTGAACTTTCTCACTACTACACTCAACACATCGCTAAATACTCTTCAGATAACAAACATCTGGAGAACAGCAAGAATAATCCCCATCTTGAAACCTGGAAAACCTGAAGAGAAGGGAGAATCTTACAGATCGATCTCCATCCTTTCATCGGTTGCAAAACTGATTGAAGCGCTTCTTTTACCTCGGTTATCCAGAACTAGTTGCGCTCGACCTATCAATCATTCGACAGTGTCGCACGCTGCACTATTAAATGTTATATTTAACACAATCCGCCAGGTTTAATAAAGCGCTGGTTGTGCAACTACCTAAGAGGCCGACAAACATACGTTGAGTTCCATAACTCCAAATTTAAGATGAGAGTGATCAAACAAGGAGTTCCACAAGGTGGAGTTCTCTCACTTTCACTACTCAATCTCTACCTAAGCAGCTTACCTACACCACCAGAAGGAATAACCATCACGTCATATGTAGACGACTGCACGGTGCTTGCAACAGGAAAACACCTGAAACAACTCACTAAAGCTCTGAACACCTACCTCAACATCCTAAACGAATGGTTTAAAACCAGAAAACTGAAACTTTCCACCGAAAAGTCCACATCTACACTTTTCACCACATGGACGAAGGAGGTGAACACAAAACTTAATATATGCATTGACAACGTGCTTATTCCCACGGTCAAAAATCCGAGACTGTTGGGGTCACATTCGATCCACTACTTAAATTCAATGCTCATGCTCAACAGGTGAACGCGATATTGAAAAATAGCAACAATGCTTTGAAAGCACTGGCTGGCAGTTCATGGAGGAAAGATAAACAATCATAACAACATACAAAGCAATAGGAAGACCTATTTTGAATTACGCTGCACCCATATGGACACCTCAAGTCGCTGACACCCATTGGAATACGTTACAAGTAACACAAAACGCAGCGTTGCGAACAGCAACCGGATGTCATTTGATGGGTCACCGAGATCACCTGCATCAAGAATGTAACATACTGCCGGTCCGTCGACACAATGAAATGCTCACCAAACAATATCTATGGGCCTGTCAAAAATAGCAACATCCCTGCAACGACACCTTATCCTCAACCACACCACCTAGAGACATAAGGCGCACTGCGAAATGCTTCTTAAGTGATGTCAGAAACAACGAAGTAAAAGTAACATAACATTGTCGAGCTTACGTATAAAACGTGCTTGAAAACGATCCACACGAAAGTTGTTGAGGACACAATAAAGAACTACGTTCCAAATCGAGTTCTCAAGAGCAAGCCGCCACAAGTCGCTGCGAAAGAGGTCAAACTAGCACGCAGCACCAGATCCATTCTAGCGCAGTTAAGATCCAATTGGTCACGCATCTTAAATAATTATATGAATAAAATTTACCAGAACATTGTTGACAAGTGTCCCATATGTGAGGGCACGCCGCATGATGCAGACCACCTATTTAATTATCCAGGAAAACCAACCAAGCTGACGAAGATTTGTGGTACCGCCCAAGAGTAGTAGCGGAGTTCCTGAATCTGGACATGGAGCCGGAGGAGTAGCACCGCACACTCGCTACAACAACAACAAAAACATTTCTAGTGTCTTATAATTCACTTTAAAACAATAATTGTCTGATTTTTTATGGTATTTCTTTAATCATTAAGATCAATATTAATATACGATATTAAATATTTTTCTTTAAAATGAATTTTCAAACGTGAAGTCAGTTTTAGTTAAGTTATTAGTTACACTAAAACAAATCAAAAACGCCTCCGATTATTGACTTCACAAAATTTTTTATTTTCAAAAAACAAAAAACAAATTTAAAGATTTATTTATTTATTTTTTAAAAAATTTGCAGTATGCATTTCGGAATTATCCATCTTCAGCTGCTGTCGTTTTTGCAACTAATTTGCAGAATTTTTTATTTTTATTTTTATCAAAGCTATAGAAAGAGAAATAATTTATACATAAGTTTAATACAAATATGTATGCGTCAAGAGCTAAGACTAGAGATAGATATACAATTAATATAATTAATTGAACTTGCATTATAAATTATGTAAACAACTACAAACATAAATAGATTAAAATAAAGTTAAAATAAACCAAAAACAGAGGTAAAACAAAATTACGAAAAAATAAATAAAAACAAAACAACAAGGTAAAAAATAATAAAAATTATTAAAATTTCTTTAAAGTTATAAATTAAAAATTATCTCTAAATTTTAAATAAACGGGAGGGTATTGGTTCTTCGTCTGTGTTCATTATCTTATTTCTATTTTTTTGTATGTACAAACTTTCCCAGCCATCTAATTCTATTGGGTTCTGGATGTGTTTAATAAGTTCAATCTCACCGATCGCACAATTTCTGTTGTTTATTGCATGGGATGCAACGGATGATTTCTCTGGCCTATTGAATTTAATATGCGATATATGTTCTTTATAGCGAGTACCTATGTTTCTCTTTGTCTGTCCAATATAAACTTTTTGGCAACTACATTTGATTTTGTATTGTATATCTATCTATGTATATATCTATCTCTAGTCTTAGCTCTTGACGCATACATATTTGTATTAAACTTATGTATAAATTATTTCTCTTTCTATAGCTTTGATAAAAATAAAAAATTCTATCAAAAATTAGTTGCAAAAACGACAGCAGCTGAAGATGGATAATTCCGAAATGCATACTGCAAATTTTTTAAAAAATAAATAAATAAATCTTTAAATTTGTTTTTTGTTTTTTGAAAATAAAAAATTTTGTGAAGTCAATAATCGGAGGTGTTTTTGATTTGTTTTAGTGTAACTAATAACTATTTCTTTAAGTATATAAATTTTCAAATAATTCACTTTAAAACAATAATTTTCTAATATTTTTAGGAATTACATACATACATAGGTACATTAAGCTGCAATCCATTTTTCACAACAGTCAAAAATAGCAGAAAGATCCTGATTAAGCAGCTCAAAGGTACGGTCAACGTGACATTTGGATCCAAATATATAAATTTGAAAATCGTCAGCGTATAGATGATACTTAGAGTGTACAAGGTGCCCTGGAAGATTTATCAGATAGAGAGAAAAGTAAGCGCTCCAAAATAGACCCTTAAGGTTTGCGAATTCAAAGGTATGGCAGTGGAGAAGCAATCAGAACTTTTTGGGTTCTCTCAGTAAGATATGAAAATATAAGCCGCGCAGCCTGATCAGAAAAACCAAAAAAAGTTTAAGCTTTTGTACAAGCCACGTTCTAAACCCTGATTGAAAAGCATCCAGTAGATCATTTTGATTCAAGTACAACAACATTTGATGCCGTTTCCAAAAGCCGTTTTCCAAAGATCAGGAAATAGGGAAGAATAAACAAAACGGTTGAAAATATGAGCAACATGTTGAAGAATATTTGGAAGAAGTATTTTAGGAAATTTTAGTGGGATTTCATCGCTACCAACGGCATCAGATTGAATTTTAGAAAAGGCCAACACAATTTCATCAAGTGAAAAAGGAATAAATGAGAAAGTTGTCTGAAATGTGAAATCGCGGTAGGGTAGTGGTAAAACGATAGAATTTTGTATTTGTATTTTGTATTTTGTAACACCCGCATGAAGGGATCAGTTTTTGAAATCGTTTTGAAATTTTTTTTTATGTTTGATCTACGGGTGTGACAACCCCGCGTACTCCAGTCCCTGCTATTGACATACGAGTTAACGTGAGATATCACATACCACTGGCAATAGCAGTGAGGTATCACTAGCCAAAGTGACATTTTAGGGGTGGTGACGGATGAACTGTATTCAGTCAACGGTAGCACCCTCAATCTTAGCTGTGAAATAGTCCTTGATGATGAGACGCTATTGCTTCCTCGAAGAAACGAGCCTATGTGTGGGCTTTAATCTTCGAAAAAGACGGTGCGTCACAGGATCAAGGAATATGCAACCGGCTGGATTATTGGCAACTACATTTTTGTTTTGTTTCAGCAAATTTTTGTAAAAATGTTATATCCTTTTTTGTTAGGATATAGGTATATTTTAACTGTTATGACCCTTTTTAATAATTGTATTTCCCTTTTGTCTAAGGTTAGTTAATTCTGTGATTGACACTTTTTAAAACACATGTATACATTTAATTCGGATAATTAATTCTCTATTTTTTTTATTGTTATGATTTTAAATTAGGTAAAATCGAAAAACCTTTGGAACTGAACTTTATTTAATTTTTACTTTAACTTAAAACTAACAACGTTTGAAACTTTTCGGAAACTTATTTATTCACTTTTTTATACTGAATCACTCACTGCCTGATACTCACTATTTTCTGACTGACTGATTTTAACTTTACTTAAGATTAACTGACCACTTCAGTCCACTGCCAAAATATTACTCTTTTTTAATATAACTAATAAATCTTTAAAATCAATTATTATTTGGAGGGGAATGTTGTAAACCGTTTATTTCCCGTTATAATAAAAAAAACAACCAATTAAAATTAATAAAAACTATTAAACATAATTTGACCTAATTTAGAGGATTTCCCAATATAAAAATTCACAAGTCAAGAAACTAAGTTCGTTCACATTTTTTATTATATTTATATTTTAAATATAATAAAAAATGAAACGCTGCAATTCTGACTTGTATTTAATTTTTTACATTGTGAAACCACAGACAATTTTTGTTACAAAATTCACTTTGAAATTTTGTAAGTGAAATATCGATTGAAAGGTTTACAACACTATTTACTTTTTAATTTACTTTTATTTTCTCTATTCTATCATAATGGCCTATGTCATATTTTGTCAGTGATAGGATTTTTTGTTTAGTTATTCTTTAACAAAGAATATAAAAAAGAAAGATTTACGTCCATCAACACCTCTGAACGTATGTTATTGTGGGATCTTGGTCTTAAAAGGTTTTTATGTGTTATTGTGACACATATTGTAATTCCTACTACACAACACATTTGATTAAAAAAAAAATTATTGCAGTGAAGTGTTTATTAAAATCATTAGGCAAAATGTCAATCTGCTCATTACGTTCTTTGGAAAAGTAACCCAATTTATTTAAGTTCTGCCAAAGTTTCCTGGATGGTAGATTGATTTTGAGCATCGAGTTATAATAATCACGTTTAGAAGTTTTAATTAACAGTGTAACCTTCTTGCGTAATCTAGAGAATATTTTACGATCCTATGCCGATTTAGATTTAATATAGATTTTATACGCAGCATCTATCATTTCAATAGCAACGAGTATATGAGGTTTCATCCATGGGGTACTATTATCACGCAAAGAACTTTTTTACCAGGTTCATGCAAGTTATATACTGCCGTCATAAGCAAAAACACCGTAACTACCAAAATGTTGGAGCTGAGAAAAACGACAAAAACTAAAATATTGTTTGATATTTTACATATATTTTTCAATTTTACGGAGTTTTATGAATTGAAATTTTCATGTTTAGAGTTACTTAACCATGTTTTTATTTAGCAAGGTCATAGAATAACGCTTTGTGAATGATAAGGTAGAATAAACTCATTTTATATTATATGGGATTTTTTGCATTAAATTTCTAGACAATACTTTGTGTGAATTCATAGAATGGGGAACATTTCTATTCTAATTAACATCCTAAGTCACGATTGTATAGTCATTATTGATTGTTTCCAATCAATGTGAAATCAATGGCTGACACTTGGTCAATTTGTAGTTCTACATGTATTAACATTAGACTACATTAAGGGAATTTAAATTTCATTTTGGATTTTTGAGATCAATTAAACTCAAGTAAGTAAAGAAGTAATTGGAATATTTTCAATTCAAAGTTATGGTTTGAAGTTTCTCAGAAAAAAACTACAATTCACATTTTACGTGTTTCGGATCGGATTCGAACCTACCCTCGTCAGTGCCCGGCTCGAATCTTTGGGCAGACACGCTATCGATTACGCCGTTGAGGCGATGACAATTTCAAAGTTGAAACTTCTTCATCACTTATTTATTTTACTTAAGTTGAATTTTTCCACTGTCATTAGACTCCATATTATGGAAATGCTTTTACATTATATGGGATTTTTTGCATTAAATTTCTAGACAATACTTTGTGTGAATTCATAGAATGGGGAACATTTCTATTCTAATTAACATCCTAATTTTATATATTTTTTGAGTTACGGTGTTTTTGCTTATGACGGCAGTATAGTTCAGAGATGTAGGAGTTGAATATACGTAGTTTGTCGTTTGGATCAAGTTTCGTAAATTAGATGCCAATCCAGTAACTTTAGATCTCTGTTAAACTCCAACAAATTAATTTGAGTAATGTCCCGAACATGAATATAAACGTTAGAAGGGGTTTGGAACTCGATAATTAAAGGCAAAAAAAATAATGTCATGATCCGAAATTCCTGTTGAGGTTTGCCCGTAGTTTGAAAGCGAATCTAAACGAGTAGGATTTGATGGAATGGAATTATGAACAGGGACAGGGACGATAGTAGGTCAGCAAAATTCGACGTAATGTGGGATAAAGGGGAAGCATTTAGGTTAAAATTAAAATCACCTATTAAAATAATATGCTTGTACTCATGTTTTACAGAATTCAGTACTTCCTCAATTGCGTTAACATAAGAAACTGATGTCGGTGGAGGGTTATAAAAAACATCTATCAATATTTTTCGCCTAGATAGAGAGAGATCAACTAATAAGTGTGCGACTTTAACTAAAGACGATTTCGCAATTATTTTTGATTTAAAATTAGATTTTATGTATAATGCCACTCCACCTCCGATTTTTAATCTATCATTACGAGTATATTATTAGTTTGATTTTTTTTTTTGTATTGTATTTTGTACCATTTACTAAGAACTAGTTTACAGATTTTATTCAAATTTTTAGTTTTAATTTGTAAAATAGTATTTTCAAGGATGGCTAAATCCAAATGCACCTTTTTTCGTTTTTTTTTAGTTTTCTAAAGATTTAGTCCTTTACCCAAAATATACTAAAATTACAGAGAAGCGTTTTGTTTCGATAACGAGACAAACCCATTTGAATACTAACTAGCAAAAAATATACAAGTTGCCGATTTTCCTGAAATTTGGCATATAGATGGTGAATTTTTCTTTTAAATTACAATAAACAATTCATATAATTAATTATTATATATTATAAATTAATGTAAGTATTAAATTCAATCCATATTCTTGTCGAGTGCGGTGGTATTTTATAATTGCTCCGATAAATAATAAAATCAAATTATATAAATTCAATTTTTTTATTTTTTTTTTTCAACTTCTCGAAAAAATGAAACAAACTAAATTTTCAATAGTATAAAAAAATCTATATAGATAAAAATATTAATTACTTAAATAGTTTGAAATCAATGTCAGTCAGCCCAATCGTAACCAACTTAAAAAAATGGAAAATAGTTTCCTAAAATCTAAAAGTTCTGTGACTGATAATTGTGAAAAATGTGAAGAAATTATTAATAAGAAAAAAGATAAAAAACTCCAATGTGTAATCTGTGAAAAAATTATCATATTGAATTGGCGTAAACTGTAAGAAATTTAATAAAATCTTACAATATAAAAAACAATATAACTGTTCTTCTTGTCGTAAATTTTCATCGTTTTCTAATGAAGATGAATCTTCAGATGGTGCAGACGAAAAGGATGATATAAACCATTTTCAGAATATATCAAGTAAGAACACTATTTCTAAAAAATTAGATATGATTTTAGCTGAAAACAAGCAAATTAAAAAAAATCTCATGGACTATAAGGCCTTAGAAGAACAAGTGTTCCACCAATTCTAGTTCACTTCTCATCAGTTTTTATTAAATATAATCTATCACGGGTTAAAAAAGACAATGGATATCTACTTTACAAACAACTATTTCCTGAGGCAGATGATGTAACTCAAATCTACCTTTATCAATTTCTGATACCCGAAAATCTGGAGCTACTAAATTAAGCAAAGCGGCAACTTAGAAGTATTGGATACAAATTTATTTGGTTCTCAAGAAATAATAAAGTTCTAGAAAGAAAATCAAAAGACTCAAACATTATAATGTTAAATTCAAAATTTGGGGTCGATCAGCTTGTAACATCAGCAATTCAAGAACCTTAGATTATATAATTCATTTTTGTGTTACAAAAATAACAACAATATGTCAATAAAATCAATTTATTTTATTATTTCACTCGAAAAACTTAGTAAATATAAAATTGCAAATAATAAATATACTTAGGAACACAGGAACAATATCTAAGTATTTAAATAATAACGCAATAATCGCAATTAATTATTTACCATTTAATAAGGAGATACGCCATTTTGCCTTAGTAACATAGTGAGATACATAATACTAAGGCATTTTATCGTAACTTTCTAAGTTACGACTGAAATAGCTTAGTAATTGATAGATACGGCAAATTGCTGTAGTAATTGATAATCGTAAAGAAGATACGGCATATTTAATAGAGTAATTTTTGAATGAAAAAATAAATTAAATGATTTAATTATATGATAAAAATATCCATCGACTGTTATTATAGCATCTTAGATTCATAACTCATTTTTGACAAAAATCCAAGTTACCACTTCTGTGCTTAGCACGGCTGAATACGTGATAAATGGAAATGTGTAAGTTGGAAATTACATATTAATTTGTCTTTTTACCCTAGGCAGTTAAACCTTGGTTTACTTCAAAGGTCGTATCTAAATCACCACCGATCTAACCGATTTGTAAATAGTGGAGCTTTTTTATAGTTAATAACTGGCGTAAACAACTCTCCATCGATAATTAATTTAGGATAGTAGACATGGCAGACTATAATTAACACAAAAAATCACAAGGGTGAATAGACCCGAATGAGGAGAGTGCTATGTGATGTGTTTTTGCGGGATAACGTTCACAATTCACTCAATTTGTTTAACTAAGTCAAGTAGCATTAAACCAAAAGAATACTCTAGCAAATAGTATTATTAAAAGAATCTATTAGCTAACAAGTAACATATAGCAATGCATCCTATTATTATTCAATAAATTTTAAAATACAACCATGTCACATCAGTTACAGTTAGCATAATTTCACAAATGAAAATAGCAAATATAGAATCTCAAATAGTATACAAAGCTTCTATTCAAATCAAATAAAATGTGAAGTAAATTTACATATTCATTCAATTTGAATACACATTTAAAAAAAAAATTCGATACAAATTTGCTTTGTTTAATTCCGTTATCAAACAAAAATTCAAGCTATTTTCATTTTTCTAATAGCAAAAAAAACAAGGAACGTAAGTCACACAAAAATCATGAAAATTCCCTTTTTATATAAACATCAAATATTTACGTATCCAATTTTTCTTCTTTGGAATGTTTTTTTGTGTGATTCCTTTTTCCTATCATTTTTTCACTTTTCGTCTTCAATTTCGTGTTGCGATTGTTTTGCTTATACAAGGAAAATTTGATAATTGTTGGTTAGTAGCTTTACTACAAAGGTAGCTGTCCTCAAGGAAAAGGCTATATAATTATCATCTCATTTTTATATGCGTATAAACAAAAAACCTTTCAAAAGAAAGAAATACAACAAACTTTAAAAAGCTTTTTTATCAACTAAAAGTTGAACCTTTATAAAAATACAGAAAAAATATTGGTTTTGTTCATTTAGAATAGAATCATTCAACCGTGAAATAAGACAGTAATTTCATGGTCGATATTGTATAGAAATTTAGGCTAATCATTAAATTTAATAGAATATTTTTATAAAAAACGAAATAGTAAATATCATCGCCACTTAAAGCTGCAATATCCTATTTTCTATTTCAATAATAAAAAAAACTTTTGTGTTTATGAAAAATAAAAGTAAATATAACTTTAATTTCGGTGTAATACAAACCAAAAATGATACAATTACAATTAAAATCCGGGAATCACTCGCCCACGTTTCGATAACGTTTTCAACTTCCTATTCTTTTTCTCTTGTATTTTCTTATTGATATTATCTTGCCGTTTCTTTTGTCGATCAGCAATTCCTTTTTCAACTTTCTCTTTACGTCCTTTCCATTCTTTTTTGCTCTTCTTTTTCTCGGATCGTCTTTGTTTTAGTCCTTTCATTATCAATTTGGGGTCATCTTTAACCTATTTCAAACAGAAAAAATAATGAATTATATAATTGAAAGCAAAATAAAAGTACATGCAAAACTCAAGGGCGTGTCAATCAGACGAACAATTATTTGACAATATTTTTTTAAAATATATGTTTGTTGGTAGACATTTATATTTTACATTTACTGGATATTTTCTGAATACCTCGCAACACAATCATAAAAATAGCATTACTGAAAACGCAACAGTGCAAAGAGAATTATAATAGGTTTTTATCTGCCAGTATTAAAAAGTGCCAAATGTCATCGATTGGCGACATTCTAAACATCAAAACACTGGATGTGATAAAACACTTTACTCAAATACCTCAATGTGATCAAACGTTCCTTGATTTTCGCAATTCAAAACACAAAGTGACAAAATCGTAAAACATAGGTAATGGGTAATGCCACAAACGGCGTTTTGTTTGCCAAAATAAGGCCTCGTACACTATTAAGCGATAATATCTAGCTGTCAATAACTTTATAATTGAAAATTGCAATAAAAAATAAGTATTCCTAATATTTCATAGTAGGTGACAATATATGACTTAAAATGAGGAAAGCAGAAGTTAATAAAATTTGGCGAATTAAAGGATCAACGAAGGTTAACTACAAAATTTTATATCTATTTATGAGACTTTCAATTTGGTAAACCTTTGTTGAATTTGCAGAAACACATTTTATAAATCTTGTATTAAAAAGTGCCAAATGTCATCGATTGGCGACATTCTAAACATCAAAACACTGGATGTAATAAAAAACTTTACTCAAATACCTCAATGTGATCAAACGCTTCTTGATTTTCGCAATTCAAAACACAAAGTGACAAATCGGGTAAAACATAGGTAATGGGTATTGCCAAACACAGGTAATGGGTTGCTTCTCAAGATGGACGGGTCTACGCCCACTAGAAGTACTCGGAACCCAGTTCCGACCAAGGACCATCACAAAAATTTCGACGAAAGATGCTACTCGACGCTCCCATTTTTTGGATAAAGAAGCAGTTGTCACTCGCCTCACTAGCTTCAGATCCTCTCGTCATGGCCGGTATTGAAAGAAATCCTGGACCAACTAAAATATGGCATTGTGCAATATGCAAAAAACATTTTAAGGACAAACACTACATCCGTCCAGTGTAATAGCTGTAAAGAATGGTGTCATCTTAAGAACTGCTCAGGCCTTGCAACACATAAGCAATGGACCAAAAACTACATAGCGCCATGTTGCTATGCATCAAGTCAACACATAAATACGAGCTCGCAACAGAACACAATGCGAATGAGCACACATCCGGAAACCCCAAATGATGTGAAAATAATGCAGCTAAATTGTAACGGTCTCTTAACAAAATCGACTGATATCATCAACTTTATGTATAAAAAACAATATTCTAGTCGCGGTTTTACAAGAAACCAAATTAAATGTTAGATCTAAGATTAGTGATAGTCGTCGCAGTCGTGGCAAACTCTCACTTTACAAAGCATTAATCCGACCTGTGCTTACCTTTGGAAAACGAAAGCTGGACACTGACTTCCTCCGATTGTAGAATTCTAGTCAACATTCGAGAGGAAAGTCATAACGAACAATTATGGTCCATGTAAAGTTGCGGAAAATCAGTATAGAATCCGAATGAATCATGAAATCAGACAGCTTCTTGGAGGCTGCGATGTAATCGGACTTCATTAAATCCAACCGGATTAGATGGTTTGGTCATGTAGAAAGGGCACCATTAGATAGAATGAAAATTAAAAAAGCGTCCCAACAACAACCAGCTGGTGTTCGTCGAAGAGGAAGACCTAGACAACGCTGGCGTGATGACATCATCCAAGACCTTCGTGATATAGGATGTCTCGAAACTGGGGTCAACTGGTTATGGAACGAGATGATTGGAAGCTTATTGCACAGACGGCAAAATCCCTCCATGGGATGTAAACGC
>OY856187.1:214613540-214754746 GCA_963693315.1 Diogma glabrata
GCAATTTTGTCTATGATACTAATATATAATCGATATTTACTATAAATTATAAAGTTATAAATTGACAACAAAACATTCAAAATTCATATTCTATTTTTTCATGGTTACGTTGTTTAAAATACTTTGTAAATTATATGAAAAACCATAGCAACTATAATTTGTTATTTTTTTACACTAGTGAGTTTACTTTTCGCATAGAAAAAAGGCATTTTTCATATTTCTGTCTCATTTCCCATACATTTAGTGCTAAAAATTAGTAAACATGACCTATCACTGGCTATCATATATTGGAAGTATTTCTCTTATTCAGTGGCGGATTTACCATATGCGAGGCCATAGACACGTTTTCTATTATATTAGTTGAGTTTTTAATTCTTGTGTTCTATTGTGTTTCGATATTTATTAGAACGTAACGAAACAAAAAACGCACATAGGTTTTAAATGTACATAAAGTATTTTTTTTATTTTGGATGAAGATGCACTAATAAGACTACTCAAAATGCGGTACCATTTATTTTTTTCGCAGATTTTAGGAGGATCGATTACATTGACTTAAAACTTAACCTTTCGGACTTTTAAGGACGCAAACTCATCAATTAAATCAGAACAGTCCAAGGACCGACTTATTTTATTTTCAATGAAAATTAAAGCTAATGCAGATAAGCGGTCTTGACCCATAGTGGAACGTAAATAGTTTTTTATGAGTTTTAATTTGGAAAATGACCTCTCTGCGCTTGCTACTGAAATAGGGGAAGTTAGTAAAATTCGTAGGGCAAAAAATAAATTTGGTAAAATTTCGATTAAAGAATTTACCGTAATATACTTCAAAATTTCCAGTGCATTTTTCGATTCCGCCGAAGCTTCCATTCTTAAAAATGTATTTATTTCCGAGTATGACTCTTCATGGTTCACGTCCGATTCTTCTGTACTAGGATGTCTCAGTGATATTTCTAGATTTTTACTATCATTCAACAATTCATTTGCATCTAAACTTCGCATTTTTTCGGTACGGGTTAGAAAACCAAATATTTTGTTGTATGAATCAAGCATTTTGAATCTTTCATTTAAGCTTACTAATGCAACATCAATTATTGCATTAAAAAAATCTACTTTATATTTAGACTTTCCATTTAGAGGTGTATCAGTTCCTTCATATTCAAAAAAACGTCATTTTCGGCTAAGCCGCACTTGAGGGAATACTGGCTCAGTACCTAATTTTATAGCTATTTCTTCAGATTTTTTAATAATCGCTTCAAATGATTCATCACTTCTGAATGATTCTAAAAATTTGTTCGTAGTTTCCACCAATTTTATCATAATAGAAATATCTGCCGAGGGATTCTGCATAACTAGTAAAGTTTGTTAATTTCATACAATATATCATGCCAAATTGTAAGTGAAAGTATAAACTGATATGAGGATATCTCATTCGCAAGACCATTAGCTTCAGAAACAGCAACTCCAATTGAACTTGAATCTGCAACTTTGTATGAATCTTCTATAATTTGAACCAAATTATATTTTACAACTTTTATACTATTTATACGGCTTTCCCAACGCGTATCTGATAATGATTTAACATTCATTTTACAAACACTTTGCAGTATGTCCCATCGAACGGTTGATGCAGCAAAAAATGTAAAAATTCGTTGAACAGTACCAAAAAAGTTAATTAATACTGATTTCGCAGCATCACATACCATTAGATTAAATGTGTGGTTAGCACATGGAACGTAAAGAGCTCTGGGATTTTTTTCTTTAATTAAAGCTTGAACCCCTTTGTATTGCCCTCACATGTTAGCACCATTATCATACGATTGCCCGCGACAATTCATTAGATCCAAATTATACTCAGCTAATAAATTTAAAAAAATTTCAACTAAACCTGAACCAGTGTTATAGTTATGTGAAAAAAACCACAAAAAATTTCTTCCAATTTGTACTTCTTCCTGATTAATTTTAACGCATCTCAAAAGAATTGAAAGCTGTTCCTTATTTTTTTTTTTTATTCAAAGTTAGGCATGTTTAGTGTTAATTATAATAAATTATAAATTAACGTCTCTGAATATCCGAAGATACCATGCCAACTAGGGATAAGAATGGAGTGCAGATTAAGATTCTCTGAGAAATTTATGAACGTTAACTTTAAAGCCTTGAGGATTAAATTCATCGGGGAAAACCCAGGAAGGTAAGGCATTCCAAAGATAAGAGACTCTGTTGAAAAAGTCACGTTGAAAGGCTACAGTTCTACACCTAATTATTTGAACTGTAAAGGGATGCGCTGCTACGTTTGCTCTGGTGTGACGCGAAAGGTTTGCTGATTTAGGTAAAATCGATTTGATCTCTTCAGAAGCTCGTTCATCCATAATATATTTATAAAATATAGTCAAATCAGCAACATTTCTTCTGTGCTGCAAGGAATCAAGACCGTTAGTAAGACTTGGGTTACCAATGAGTTTAATAGCTCTACGCTGTACAGAATCAAGGCAGTTGAGGCTACTCAAGTAAGCTCCACCCCATATGTGAGAACAGTATTCCATGCAGGGACGTATAAAAGATTTATAAACTAAAAGAAGTTGTTCGCTATCGAAAAACTTACGACATCGCCCCAAAAATCCTAATTTTTGAACAGCATTCTTAGCCAGATTAAAAATATGAGAATTCCACTTCATATTATTTTCAATCTCAACTCCTAGAAGTCTGACAGACTCATTCTCTAAAAGATTTTTGGGGCCAAATGTTAATGGAAAAGGATTGGGTGTCGTTATCCTAGAAAAATGACAAACCTGTGTTTTGCTTGTATTGAATTCAACACTGTTAGCAATACCCCAATCCATAATTGTTTTAAGATCAGTGTTAAGGGAATCTATCAATTTTGACCTACACTCACTAAGCGCTAAGGGTGTATATAATTTAGGTGCTTCATGAGACGCATGAAGCGTGCTATCATCAGCAAAACTATGTATAGGATGAACCGTTGAGTCCAACAAATCATTAATATAGATAAGAAAAAGAGTTGGTGACAAAGCGGAACCCTGAGGAACTCCTGCATTAGTTGAAAAAGTATTCGATGATACACCGTCAACATTGACGCGAAATTTTCGATCAGATATAAAGCTCTGTGTCCAAGATATAAGCTGCTCGTCTAAACCATAGGATCTCAATTTGCATATAAGGTTGTTATGCCAAACTTTGTCAAATGCCTTGGAAATATCAAGAGCAACACCGAATGTTTCTCCAAAGTTTTCAAGTGACTTGTTCCAGATATGAGTGACAAAAGACAGCAAATCTCCCGTCGCTCTTCCTTTTCGAAATCCATATTGTCTCTCATTAATAATTTTGGAAGACTCTAAGAAGCTCATTAAATTAAAATTGACATATTTCTCAAAAATTTTAGCAACTACCGATAAAATTGAAATGGGTCTGTAATTCGTAGGATCAGTCTTACTGCCCTTTTTCGAAACTGGCTGTACACTAGCCATTTTCCAAATTTCAGGAAAAATTCCTTTCTTATATGAAAGCAAAAATCAAAAATTCCTTTCTTATATGGAGTGCAATCCATGATAACAGAAAAATATTTTGATGACTGTACAGAAGATACGATAGTTTTCAGTATTCTTCTCGATATAAGTCCAATTATTTCATTCTGCACATCTTTTCCAAGATAAGTGTCAAAGAATTCTTTATTTTTTATTTGTTTGAGATGCTCTAACATAACTGGATCAATTTTTGCAATAAGTTCTACTTGTGCCAAGAAGTGTCCATTATTAGGCTGATAAAGTTGCTTACGGTGTACACGAAAAGGTAATAATCTTTCAGCTAACATTAGCACTATAGCAAAAAGATGTTCAAGTACCAAGCGCCAATGTTTCTTCTCATTTTCTATCATTCTCTGCAAATTTTGATCAATTGTTGCATTTGATTTTAAATTAACTGACATATTCATCCATTTTTGCATACAGCTAATGTGATCCTGAGATCTATCATGTTGTTTTAAGCTAGAACCTATATTTTTCCAATCTGAATAACCTTCAGTCGACGATAAACATATTTTTCGGGTAGAAAAAATTTTGCAACAAAAGCAAAATACCGAATTATTTTGTATAGAATACACTAGCCAGCTTCTAGAAACTTCTTCACCGTTAGCAAGAACTCTCGTGTAGAAGCTAGTATTAAATCTGCGACCCGATTTATCGGCTTTAAAATTTATTTGTTTAACCTGACTCGGTCCTTTTTTAACAATATCGACTCTTTCTCGTTCATTAAACGAAATGGGCCATAACGCCGGGTCGTCGGAAACAATAACCACATCAGTTATGTCTTGTTGTGCTTCATGCAATTTGGGATTCGAAGCTAAAACAAAATCATTGGAAGCTAACGAAGACTCTTGAGACAAATTCATTTCAAAATCTTTTTCATGGGTGTCCGGTAATAGGACAGCAGAAACTTCAGAATTTGAAACAACAAAAGATAAAGACCCTAAAGATGTTTCAGACTGGTCAGATAAAATATCTACCAATTTTTCTGAAACATCTTGCGAAGTACTAGCACCTGCATCAAAAGTTGTGTTAGTACCTGATGATATCTTAAAAAAACTTGTCAATGGTTTAATTTTCTTTAACATATCTGTATGTTTTTTCTTATTTCTTTTTTTTCGGCACCCGAAGCCCATTTTCTTCCAGTGTCTCGATCACGATGAGAATTCATAGTTAAATAACGATGAATATAAATTTAAACTTTTTCTAAAGTTTGATATTTATTTATAAATATATAATATAATTTATATAATATTAATATAAAAGCGAATATTTAGAAGAATAGCCAAGGAAAGAGCAGAAGTCGTCAATATAAAATGTATAATCAGAAGAATAACCAGGAGAAAAGCAAAAATCGTCAATATTAAAATCGCATAAATTACTAAGAACACCAACTATAAGAATTATAATTTAGAAGTGAAATGGAAAACAAATAATCTCTATTTTTACATCATTCATTACTTACATTATACCAAAAAATTGTAACTCGCACACAATCATAACACAACATTTTTTATACCAACAACAATCATACTATAGCTATAGCAATCATATATTCACAAAAATATAATAACTGTGGAATGTTAAAACAAAATCTAGTAGGCTTAGAAAAAATTTCAAATTTCGTTTATGTATATGAGACTAGAAACCGCATACTCTTTCATATGGTTGCCAGGCATTATGTATAACGCAAAAAAAATTACTATACATACATAATAATAGATGTATATGTAAAGTTAAATATTTTATAAAAATACTGTTTATAAAAATACTATACGCATACATTATATTGAATTTTAATAAATGAGTTTCGTTGTTTATATTTATTGTACTAAGAAAAATTTTTTATATTACTTGTACTAAGAAAAAAATGCGAGGCCACCTGAGCGCGGGCCACCGGCAAATGCCTGGTTTGCCTGTGCTTAAAACCTTTTGTAGAAGAAAAATAGTAAAAAAACAGTTTTAAATTTTTAAGCCCTCTGGTGACCAAACTTGGTGGACAATGGTCATACATGAAACTAAAATTTTTCATGGAATACTGGCTGTGCCCTCTACCGGTAAGTTATTCGGCAATATTCGTTTTAGCATAGCTGCGCTTCTAACGGTTCTTTTGTTAAACTAATTACTTTAGAATGATCTAAGGGGTTTCAATAATGCCACTGTTTGTGATAGTGTGTACTAAAAACAGAAAACACATCAATTTTCGGTGACCAAAAACGTATAGGTAACGAATCAACCAAAGGTTATACAGCTTAACAAAAAAGTACGGGTTCACCCATTTTTAATAAGGAACATGCCCATTTTTTAATTTGTATTTTATATATATTGTTCTAAAATCTAACGGATATTCAATCACATTTGCACAAAATTTCAGTTTCACTCAACAATAATTAAGAGATTAGAAATTATTTACAAGTAGCATGCTTTATTTTGAAAATATCTGTTTTTTTTCTATAGGAATTTCTTAATTAAAAAAAGAGAGCTTGAACGACTGCTAACAAACAGGAGCAGTTGGAAAATATCATGTTACTTGTAGTTTAAGAGTTGCATTTTAAAAAATACGATTTTTCTTCGAGACAAGAGGTTTTCACTTTAAATGCAGAGCTTATGACCTTATAATTTCATTACAATTGAAGTGTGAAGTGAAGTTAGGCCAAAAATGTCATATTTTTCGTCAACCTGTATCTCCAAATTGGTTGAATCATTAATTTGTTTTTGTAAACATATTTTCATATACTTAATTGGAAAAACTTAAATCCGGATACGAGGTTCACCTCACGAGGTTAATTGCTCCTCTCTCTTCAACACAACAATTTTAGTATTTAATACAGGAAATACCAGATGAAACCATCCCTTCGGTTCTTACGTTTTAATCATATTGCCTGGATTTAAAAAATATTTTGCAGAAATAAAATAACATTTACTTGGCAGTAACTTGTGATGCTCGTATGTAACAGTTCTCATTAATCCTCATCTAAACAAATTGTTTCAACGCTAGATATTACTCGTTAACAAAACTTCTAACACTCAAACCATTCTTATTTTTAGCAACACTATCTATCTTTTAACTATATTAAACTATATCAAAAGTAAATACTAATTAACTATCTTCAACAATCGAGTTGTGCTATACCGAAAACAAAATTAATTTTAAAACTTACCATTGTTTACATAGTGATGGATAAAAACAACAACGTAAAAAACAGCAACAACAACAAACAATATTTTGTTATGTTTTATCGATTTTAATTTTTCTATCTGATTTCTATGCAAGAATGAAAATTTTATTCGTTTTTCATACGGTTTTTCTAACTCTAAACGTAATAGTTAACACGCAAATATAGTTAATTTGTTTTATTAATATTATCGATTCTCATTCAACTTATAATTAAAGAAAAATAGTTTTATAGAATATATGATTTTTCTATGTAAACTTTAGTCATGAAACAAAATTTATTCGGTGTGGTTCGTTTGTTAATTGAAAATTTTAAGAAATATTTTTTAGAAAATAGAAAATATTTTTGTTGTGTTGTAAGTTAAGGAAATGCAAAGTGATAAACAAAAAAAAACGTTTAATCATTATCGTAGAACAAGTGCAGAAATTGTAAGTGAAGCTAAAAGTATGTTGGCTGGAGGTGGAGGAGCACGACTTGTATCTACACGCCGTCCTATAACACCAAGAGAGCCACGCCGTCAACTATACGGGCGAATTGCCCCACCTGGAAGACCACCGTCTGCTTTTAGTCTACGATATTTGCAATTTGAAAGTCGTGCTCTACCATGCTTAGAACCAATCAGTATACCATCTTCACCACAAATCGTACATAGATCGGAATCAGCTGAAAGTATTTTAGAGAATAATAATAATAATACTAATTTGCTTCCTAACAAAACATTGGGAAAGTTGCCATCATTGTCTTTAACCCCGAATAAGGTCACAGTGTCATTGGAAAATTGTAAGGACAAACATTTTCATTTATTTTTTTACGATCAAACTATTTAACAATTATTTTTACAGTATATGACACCATAAATGACAACGCAAAAGATTCCAAACAAACAACCAAAACTATTCCAACACTAGATAAAACAACACATGGAGTTACAACGGCTAGTACGAGTATTGTCAAAGATCATCCATTAAAAAAACGTCAAACAGCATCGTTTGACAACGATAATTTAATAAATTTACCTTCAACAAACTTAACACAACAGCTAAACAGTAATGGTAAAGTGACACAAATAAAATCATTAAATAATAAAAAACAAAATCAATTAAAGGAAACAGTCTCAACGAGCTCGCAATCGTCATCGAATAATAATAACAACAGTAACACGCCAACACATTCAACGTCAATTATTAATAAAACTAAGCTAGCGCGAAGTAATGATTTGTTGTCACAATCGTCAACAGAAACTCTTCTTGAAATGTTAAAGGGACATGCAGGTATAAAGGATTGTACGGAAGAAACTGTTGTGTTAATTAATGGCATTTTGTTGGAATTGTATACGCGAGTAAAAGGTGCACGAGGAAGTTGGAGAGGTGCTGTCTTGGGAGCACTTTATGGATTAGTAGAATGCTCATCTGCTAAAGTTCTATTAGCTGTTGCGAGAGTGGTTTTGGTTGTATGTTTAGTTACGAATATATATTTTCAGTTACCTATGATGTATTTATTTTTAGCTTTGTGTTACCGGTAGTAATTTAACAGGAGTTTGTAAGTTGGTTTTTAAGGTGGCAAGAAACGAAAGTAACGATTCATTATTTAATGAAAGCGATGTTCCAGGTATTTAAGTTATTTTAAATATGATTAAAATTTGCTTTAATTAGCTTTTTATGTGTTTTTTTTTAAATTTGTTGGTTTGTATTGTATCAGCAAATCTACTAATTAATTTTGCTGTCACCTTCAATGCTTTTCTCATAATTTGGCAATTAAATGTAGAATTGAAGCCTGATTAACAATAACTAAATAAAGTAACCCACTTTTTTTGGAAACGAACATAAAAGTAAAAACTCAATTATGCTTAAACTATATTTTTTCCTTATAATGTTATGATCTTTTGTATTTTGCTCTATCTAGATTCTAGATTAGTATTTGTAGTTTTCTTTGGTAAATTATAATTTATTCAAAGTAAAGGTGTGTGGTGAAACTAATAGAAAAGGATTTCTAGCAAACTCAGTAAAAACTATTTTTTCTTTTTAGTCTTTGGTAGTACTGCACACTTGACTCACATATTTTCCTAGAAATTCTTTAAAACGAAACATACTGATAACTCTAAATAAAACAACAACCCAAATATGTAGTAACCAAATCTCTTAATCAATTTTTAAAAAGGGTAAAATAACAAAAGAAATAACGTTTGTACGGAAAAATTCTTGCTCAAACCAAATGTATTTTTTATTCTTTAGTTTGTTCCCAGTAAAAGTTTGTCACATCATTTTTTGCAAATTCATAAGAGGGCATTCTGGTCTAAACCTAAATTTGAACCTATAAAGACCTAAATTGTAGGTATTTTTTTGAGTAAGATAAAAAAATAGAGCAACACATTTAGTATCCGTGGGGGCTATAAAAAAAGGTGCGTCCTGACCGACGTGGTTTTAGCCCATATCGCTATGGTTTGGCCCTTGGAAAATATTTCACAAAATGGCGACGATTTGAAAAAATAATTTTATCTCTGTGTTTTGATCTTTCCGAATTTTTTAAATATATTAAAAAAATTTTTTTTCCAAAATTCAAAAGAGCCAAACTATAGAGGGATATACAAAAAAGATTTAAACCAAATTTGGAATATGAAAGAATTTTTCAAGAGGACTCAGGTGGTCAAGCAACGTCTCCAGTCTATTGTTTGATTTTCTCTGCCAGTCTATTGTTTGATTTGCTCTGCAAGCCTGGTTTAGTTGCAGTGTCATAAAAGCCGTTGTAGCTCCGAAAATAATTCTGATTTTGAAAAATCCTTTTGAGGATATATTAAACTTTAAAGATATGCAAAAACCAAAAATCAATTTTTTCAAATTTCTAGACCAGAATACACTCCCACCTCCCCCCTCTCTCATAAAATGTTTTTCCAAATTTTTTCGCCCTTGCTCTTAAGATAAAATAAAAAAATTTACGAAAATACTTTTTGTGAGTGAACTAAAAAACTACAAGAAAAGATTTTGTTGGGAGATAATTGTTTGAAAAAAAATAAATATAATCCTTTTAGAATTTTTTTTTATTAGTTTTTTGTTTTTCTTTTCTTTTGGTTTGTTTTGGTTAAAATTTGTAAGAAAATAATAGCGTTTTCGATTCTCGATTAAAGTTTTGACTTCAGAGCGGGCAAAACTGTTTCAGTTTTGCATTTTTTTGCAGTTTTGCATTTATTTTTGCAGTTTTGCCCTTAAAATACTTGAGAAGCGAACAGAAAAAAGTCACATTTTTTATATTTGTCAACTTTGTTTAATAAAATAAATAAATTCAATTTTTTAAATGTATATTATTATTTTTAAACTATGTAAATATCATTTGAGAAAATTATACATCATTACAAATATGTTTCTTCTTATTTTTTATAAAATATAAAAATATTTTTTCCTTTTTTTTGTTATGTTGCCGTCCTGTACAAGGCAAAACTTTTGCGTCGTCTCTTAAGAAAAAGTCAAAAAATGCAACATAATTGACCTCAAAAAGTTTTAAACTTGCAACCAAATCGAGAAAAGAAAATGCAAATTTTTTCAGGTCAACAAAAAAGTGCAAAAAAAAGTCACATTTTTTTGTAGAACCGAAAACGCTATAAGTGTGTTCGATATGACTGAAAAGATAACTGAGTTTACTGAACAACAACAACAGTTCCATAGAGTTTTTACAGTTGCCGCAGATAATGCAGTTATTTAAGTCAAATCAAACGCGACTTAGGTTTTCGACAGTTTTAATAAAAAAGAAAACGTGTATTTCCGTGTATGAATGGAGAGAAATAAAATATATTAAAAATTAATTAATTAATAAAAATAATAATTGAAAAAAATTAATCAAATAGTATTGCTATATTTTTATTTTAAATAAATTCGGTGAATAAATAATTTTTTTAAATTTATAATTAAATTCATCAACAACAAGGTCAAAATTGTTAATCAATTATTATATATAATAATGCAATAATTTAATAAAATATAATACAAACATTTAATAAAATATATTAATTTTACAAACAACTTTTTTAAAAAAAAGCATTTTTTTATTAAATTTAAAATTTAAAATCTGTGAAAAATAAAAATGTTGTGTGTAAAAAAATTATTTTTATGAAATCATTATACTCAATAATTGATTAATTAATAACCAAGTTGGAGACCGATTTCTTTGTATATATTTTTACATTTATGAAAATTATATATCTAGTCTTCTCTAAAAATTGTTCATTAATAAGTTATGAAAAAATAATAAATTCCAAAGACATGAAATCATTATTTAAAATTATGACTCAATCAATCATGCAAATTTTTAAAATCTTTCTTATTAAACAACAACACATGACGAAATTTAACCTAAATAAAACAAAACAAACAAAAACATGTATAACGGATGGTTAGAAAAAAGCTAGATTTTATTCCTCTCTTCTTTTGAGCGAAATAAAATAAAACAAAATAAAATTTACCACGCACAAAAAATTATTTAAAATCAAATTTAAACTCTGAGGGCGAAAAATAAGAAAATAAAATTTAAGTCTTTGAGAGCGGCTTTTTGTTTTTATGCATTTTATTTTGGAAAACAAAAACAAATTTTGAGGGCGAAATAAAATAAAAATCGGAACACTGATCAAATTTATCAGATGTATCAAATATATCAGATATATCAAATGTATCAGATATATAAAATGCATCAAATGTACCAAGTGTATCAAATGTATCAAATGTATCGAATATATCAGATGCAACATATGTATCAAATGCACCAGATGTATTAGATGCATCAAATGTTTCAGATGTATGAAATGTATCAAATGTATGAAATGTATCAGATGTATCAAATATATCAAATCTACCAGCTGCATCAAATGCATCATATGCATAAATTGTATCAAATTTATCAAGTATATCAAATATATCAAAAGTATCAAATGTACCAAGTAAATCAAATGTATCAAATGTATCGAATGTATCAAACTTATCAAATGTATCGAATATATCAGATGCATCAAATGTATCAGATGTATCAAATGAATGTATCAAATGTATCAAATGTATCAAATTTATGTATCAAATGTTTCAAATGTATCACATGTACCAGATTTATCAAATGTATCAAATGTTCCATATGTATCAAATGTGCCAAATGTATTTAAAGTTTCAATTGTTTTAAATGAATCAAATGTTTAAAATACTTTTATTGTTTCAAACGAGTCAAATGTTTTAATTATTTTGAATGTGTTTTGACATTTTAATCAAATAATTCGAAGATTGCTAATGTTTCATTTATTTTAAATACTTCAAAAATTTCAAATATTTTAACTGTGCAAATGTTTCAAATGTTGCAAACGATTAAAATGATTCAAATGTTTTCAAAAATTTCGAATGCTTTAAATATTTTAATTTTTTCAAATGTTTATGTTAATGATTTTTAACCTTTAAATTTTTTTGTAGAACTTTTAATTGATGGTCTTGGTCGAGCAAACCCAATCGAAGATCCTGAAGCATGTATTTATGGGTATGGAGCTGTTAGATTTCTTGCAACAGTTAACAACTCGCCGTCTAACCTTAAGTTAGCAAATTCTAAAAGTAACGTTAAAGATGTAATAATGCAATTACCAAATACATCCAAAATAAATAAAACTCTTGCAACACGTCTCACACGACGAGGTGCTATCCAACTGATGATTTTACATTTACAAATTTTAAACGAATATGGATCACAAACCAATATAACAGGGTCACCATTACATGCATTATATCAACTATCTGGTGCATTAAGATCTCTTGCAACTATTCCAACGAATATGATAGTTAATCAAATACAAATGACACGAAATACAGATGGATTTCCACATGTTTCTGAAACTTCTATATCGGATAATGAAAACAATCAAATAGAACTATCTGGTCCGCATTTGGTACGTGCAGCTGAGATTTGTATAGGAGAAACGGAAGTTCAAGGGAATATTATTCGAACTTTAAGTATTTTATCAGAAATTGATTCATGTTGTGAACATTTATTGGATATAACACCTCGTATTGGCATTCTATTGGGACCAATCGATAAAACAACAACATTTCCAGAAAAACCACTTGGTGTTATTAGTCGAATTGGTTATATTTTAGGTAATATTATGGCACGTTACGATACTGCAAGGATACAATTCTTTAACAATGACGTTGCAATGGAATATCTATTGGCAACGTTAGAGCATTTTTCCAACAAAAAATTTTCAACTAACACAATTCCATCCCATGATGGCACAATTATTGATGTTTTAATCAAATTAGTAAGAATAATCGCTAACATGGCGGTAAATGCAGAAGTTGGGTATGGACTGGGAATCAAACCACCGTTAGGAGGAATATTGCTTAATATTTTACTAGGAGCAAATAGTTTTAAAGGAAAATTGGAGTCTGATATGGATGAGTTACTGCTGGCAACACTTTGTGCCTTACACAATTTATTTTTCTATCAAAATATCCAATCAAATCAAGTAACTTATCATTCCGGAAGCACTGTTGAACGACAATCTGACCTAAGTGTAGCACTTTCGGCCATTTTGAATATTGGTCCAAATATAGCTAAACCCGAAGCCGCTCGTGTTTTAGGCAACATGACACGATGTATGGTTGCTCGTGAATCATTTTATTTAGCTGGTGGAATGAAAACCTTGGTTAAATGTCTTGAGTCGGATGATAATGAGCTTGTAGGAACATCTTGTGGAGTTTTAGTTAACTTACTCAGCGATTGGGAAAGACGTGCACCATTTCGGGAGCTACGTGGACCTCAAATACTTCGAGAAGTTCTACAAAAAGCAGCATTACAAGAAGATTGGTTGCTCTCGGGGATATGTTGTCAAGCCTTGTGGAATTTTTTAATTGATACCTCCAATGTTATAGCAGCTCTTGGAGAAAATGAAGCGGATTATATTCAAGGTGATTTAGCCGAGTATTTAGATGAAGAAAAAATATTTAATGGACAACAACCCGATGAGATATGGGAACAATTTGCAATGGTTGCAACTGATTTATTAGAACGAATACAATCGTGCATTTCTATAACAAATTCTCCATGTATATCATCAGATGATGAAGACGATCTTGAAATAGGAGAAGTTGGAGATGCATGGGGTGAGAAATTTAAAAGATGGTTGGCCGAATAAGTTTAAAACAAGTGTTTCATTTCTCAACAAATAGTTCTTGCTCAAAAATAAACAACAAAATTGAAATCAATAACTTTAATTCGTTTTTGTTTTTCGTGACAACAGACAAGTGCAATTATCATTAATTTTAAGTTACGTTGTTTTGTTGTATTATATTTCGTTTTTATTTAATATAAAAGCTCAAACTACTTAAAGTAAACTTTGTTATTGAAAAGTAAAAAATAAAAATAAAAATTGAAAAAATGTTTTAAGTTACATTGGTAGCATAAATTGTGTTTTTCTTTTTGTAAAAGAAAGGAAATGAAAATTTTATAGAGATTAAAATTTGATGGATTTAAGGAAATTATTGTAGGCACTGTAATAAAAATATTTATTTAACGACACAGGTGATATTATTTTGTGAACTTTTTTTTACTTTAAGAGTTGAAGGTTGACTATTGATTTATAATCGCAATTTCTACATTGAAGTCAGTTGTTTAAAATATACAATTGAGTTTCAGGCAATGTTTGAATGTGAATTATGATTCACTTATTGTAAATGATTTTTAGAAGTTAAACATTGTAATAAACTTCGTCCAGAATGGGTAAATTTAATTTACATTAATTTATGCAACTTCTATTAGTTAAAGGGAGTTAACTTTTAATTCATCTTTGCCATAGTCTGAATGTAGAAAACATTTAGGCAGAACGTATTGGTTATTTATGATTAAATTAAATTAACCCATTCTGGACGAAGTTTATTACACTGCCCTCCATTTAGTTTTGTTCGTCCCGAACAATGTCAGCTATTGCAATGGTACTGTTACCTTGGTACGGTGCCAACCTTTGCAGATGTATCACTTTCATCTTGGTACGGGGTCCCTTTTGGATGCGGTAGATAACATCATTAATTCGTTTGATTATTTTATATGGACCTTCCCAATCTGGCTGCAGCTTGGGTGATCTTCCCTTAGTTCTCCTGGGGTTGTATAGCCAATTCTCATTCTTGAAAACCGCCACTATTTGCATTTATGTCGTACCTGGTTTTCATTTTGTCACTGGCAATCTTAATGTGGTCTCGAACCTGTTGATGGATTTTATTCATCTTCTCCCTTAGTTGTCCCACATAATCTGTTTTCGTAGATACCAGACCTCCAGGGATGCCGAACTCGATGTCACTAGGAAGATGTAGTTCTCTCCCGAACATGATATTCGCTGGCGTTTCACATGTCGTATCGTGCACTGCGCTACGATAGGCCATCAAGAATAACGGAAGATCCTTATCCCAATTTCTTTGGTTGGCTTCCACTACCTTCGACAGATGTTCTTCCATGGTTCGGTTGAATCGTTCTACCATGCCATCCGATTCCGGGTTCATATGTGCAGTTCGTGTTTTTCTAATGCCGAGTGTTCTGCACAGCTCTTCCATCAGTTGAGATTCGAAATTCCTTTCCTGGTCTGTATGCAACTCGAGTGGTGTTCCATATCTGCAAACCCATTCATTGACTAATGTTTCCGCGACAGTAACTGCTTCCTGGTTCGGTATTGCATAAGCTTCCGGCCATTTTGTAAAGTAATCAATGACCACCATGATGTATTTGTTACCTTTTATAGTTTCCGGAAATGGCCCCGCGATGTCTATAGCAATTCTCTCCATTGGAGCGCCCACATTGTACTGCTGCATCTCTCCTCGAGTTCTAGTCTTTGGTCCTTTGCTCGCCGCACAAGTATCACATCGCCGACACCATTGCTCTACGTCGGTTCGATACCTTACCCAATAAAACCTCTCCCTTACTTTAGCCAGGGTTTTATTGACTCCCAGGTGTCCTCCAGAAATACTTCCATGCAGCTTTCCCAGTACCTCTTCTACTCGACTTGATGGCAACACCAGTTGTTCTAACTGTCGTATTTACATAAAGCTTTACAATGTCTTACAACGTATTACAAATTAAATTTCACGATGAATACATGTCCACTGAATTCAACAACAAGATTTGGTACAACAAATGATGCAGTTTTTCAAGAAATTTAGCAACTTTTCAAAGCAAAGTTTATGTTTCTCACTTTAGTTATCAAACCTCTAATTTCATATTTTAATTATGATAATAATTAAATTGACTGTGTAATACATTATGTAAATATTGCTTTTTATTACACATGTTATAAATTATATTATCAAGAAATGCTACTCTAAATTGCAATATGCCATATTTATTTTAGATTTAATCTTCTTAGTAATACCTGCCACAGTAGCCAAAGAAATTTAATTCAACCGCGTGCAAATATTATACGCACTCATTTTTTTATTTAACAAAACAAATTTAATCAACACAAAAATTTTTGTTTAAAAATAAACTTAAAAAACAGCATATTTCCACTCATAGAAAAATATATACGACCACTATATATAGACCACTATACGACCACTATACTATAACAATATAATACAACTCAAACTATCCAAACAGATTAAGAAGTTTTGATTAAATCGCCTAAAATACATAAAAATACAGGATTTTCCAATTTTCTGAAAACGGCATTTTTCACATCATAAAAAATTATGGGACCCTCTCGAAATCAACCCAAATAGAATACAATTTAAGTCATCCAAATCAAGCGAGCCGTTTTTGAGAAATTGGTCAACATACTTAAAAAAACCCATAATGAAACATAGAACCTCCTCTTTTTTTAAGTCGGTTAAAAAACTAAAATAATTCAAAATATAAATTTAAAAATAACGAAGCTCAAAACCGGCTTATCCAACTCATATAACATTTAGTACGAGACTGAATAAAAAATATAATAACATTAACAAATGAATTGACACACACAATACACATAATCGAATTGTTTCTCATACTTGCCGAACATAATATTCGTTTGCCTTTTTACTTCATTTTTGTTTTAATTTCTTCTTTATTTTATTTATTTTTTTTTTCGAAATGTTACTTCCGTTCAAAAAAGATTTGATTTACTTGTCATACCGCGCCTAAAGAAGTTTTACTTCAAAAAGGATTAAACACCACTCATCATAACCTTATTTACTTCTTGTTACGTCATATAATCTTCTTCTTTTTCCGTAATAGTATCATGAACTTTGCTGCTACAATTTTTTTTTATTTAACTAATCTTTTCCTTTCAATTCAATATTTTCTTGAAATTTCTATAGTACTTCTACAGTTCTTACAAAATTTTCACATACATTTCCTTTTTTTCTGTTAGCAATTTGTGTTATACTAGGCCGAAATAATTTCTTTAAATTTTTATTTTATACCGACACATTTTCTAATTAATTTTTATTTTAGGGCAAAAAATCTACTTTAATTAAAATAATTTCCACGCTCCGCTTGTTTTTAAAACCAACTCCCGCCCTAAAAAAAATCTTCACCACAAAAACTTTCTTGCTTTATTTTTTCTGATCTGCATTTAATTTTGATTCGTTTTATTTTCACATAAATAAACAACAATAAATGGAAAAAAACAGAGAGTGTGCTTAAGACCGCACGGCAGAAGTGAAAACTTCATTGGCAATCGCAATCAATTGATATCGTATTAGTAGTATTTGGATCGTATTAGTAGAATAAATGAGAAACAATTTAGAACGATAAACCGCTAACTACACACACTCACCTCACAATGTAAACCAAATAATTGTCAAAATAGCACTCATATACCAATAGCAGGGACTAAAATAGGCGTGGTTGTCACACCCATAGATCAACAAGTTTAAATTTTACAAATCTTTCTGCGGAAAGCTAAGCAAATTCATTGGTATTAATGGTGCATTGTTGCCGTTTGCAAATCACTATCGGTTAAGTGTCACCATTGTTTATTATTTTATTTATCATGATTGCCATCCATGTTTAATCATACATAAGCTATGCTTCTATGTATAGAATTTATGCGATTTCCGTCTCGTAATTGTGAGCTTTAAATCGATATAATCGATTTTATCAAGTATCAAGTTACAAGTATTAAGTCTTCACTTAATTTTAGAAACATGTATTAGATACAATTCTAAGCCGACATCATATTTAGTGAAGATGATAAAATTCCAATACATATAGACTAAGAGCCCGCGACGGCCAGACCTTTGTTATTTTATAAAAGCTGAAAGTTTCTCTGCGCATACCCTCTACACAGGTAGTAATTAGCGACATATGAAGTTCGGATCATGGTGGCTTTGGCAGGGAGCAGGTAACAAAGGGGCCTCCAAAGTTTCGTGAAAGTATAAGAGGTAATTTTGTATTTATTCTTCGAAATAGTATTAGAAGTCACGTCACCCATTGCCAGATACTTACTATCGTGGCAACCCTCTGCCAGACATCCTTAAACTTTATCAATTTATCTGGCAGGTGGTTACCACGATAGTAAGTGTCTGGCAATTTAGATATACAAATGTAATTGTTTCAGCCTTCAGGTTATACTATCTTTCTTACGTTATTTTATTTTTTTTTATGTTGAACAAAAAACATTGATCAAAGCAAACTACCGTTTAAAACGATAGTTAAATAAAAAGCAAAAATTAAGCGTACACAACAACTTCATAATTGTCATGATGATTAATGTGTTAATGCATTAAGGATAAACAGCCATACATACTTTCAATTTTATATACATATATTCAATATTCATTTAGGCATGATGACTCAAATGCAAATTGCAAAAGGCAGTAGCAATATAACTTCAAAAAACTGCGTTATAGATCGATTTTTTAAAATTCGTATAAAGAAATTTTTATTAACTTCCCGATATGGGAAGTTATTGTTTTTGGGTCGATTTTCGGAATCGGAATTTTTTTGATATCTTTACGTTTCATGACCTCCTGAAGCTGTTGAGATTATTTTTAGCTGGCAGTCTGTATGTGTGTGTGTGTGTGTATGTATGTGTATATCGCTGTGTGGAGAATTTTTGCCCAACGCTTTCTCAACAACGGATGGGTCGATTTTAACGAAAATGGTCGCAATCGATGTATCTTGTCGTAACATAGAGCCCAGTCCTTTTCTAGCGAAATTAAATCATTTGTTTTTTAGTGGTTTCCAAAAAACTGAAAATCATATCAAATGTGGAAAAACTACGTGTTATTTTCTTTATGCAAACGAATGATATCTAGATGAAACTTTTGTATGTAAATGAGCTGCAACCGCATCCGGGTTTACTTGAATATCAAAAACCTGAGCTATTTTCTTATTTTGACAAAAAGGTCAAAGGTTCGAGAGTAGATTGCCTGGTCAACTGTTTATTAACTTCCCGATATGAGAAGTTATTGTTTTTGGGTCGATTTTCGAAATCGAAATTTTTATAATATCTTTACGTTTCAAGACCTCCTGAAGCTGTTTAGTTTATTTTTAGCTGGCAGTATATATGTGTGTGTGAGTATGTGCGTGTGTATCATCGTATGTGGACAAACATTTGTCCAACGCTCTCTCAACAACGGATGATCCGATTTCAACTTCAATGGTCACAATCGATATATCTTGGCATAACCTACAGCCCAGTCCTTTTCTAATGAAATCAGTTCATTTATTTTTTAGGGGTTTCCAAAAAACTGAATATCATCTCTTGCAAGTATTACTAGAATAAATAATGCTATCAAGATCATTTACCTCCCATTTTGTTTGTCATCATGTCAGCCATTTATAATGACATTTGTATAAACAATTGCTATCTGTCTTTTTGAGTTTTTTTAAGAAAATTTGAAAAATAGGCGTTATTTTCATTACGCAAACGCATGAGAACTTGATGAAACTTTTGAATTAAAATGAGCCGCAAACGCATCCGGTTTTATTTGAATATGGAAAATGTGCTATTTTGAATCAGCTATTTTCAAAATTTGGCAAAGGAGTCGGGGAGGATGACTGTGGTTCGTTGAACAACTGTTTTTTTAGACTTCTCAGTCTTGACATTTAATTTTGTTGAAACTTAGAGCATAAGGTTTTTGTAATGTTTATAGTAGTTTTGCAACCTGTTCGAAATTTCTTCTCTCAACCCCCTCTAAGGAACATCTAAAATAATGAGCTAACCGCTATAGTTTTCGTTCAATTTTTACAACATTGCCTGTAACCGTGAATTTTTTCAATTTTTCGCGTCTGTAATGTTCGAAGATAAAGAGTGGGAGAGAAACCACTTTTCACATTTTTATAAATAAGTCAGAAGCCGTGTTTTCGAAAAATACAAAAAAATTATTTTGAACTACAAAAAAATCACCTTCCATATGACACTTGTCCAAGTCAAAAATATATTTTTTTCAAAATTTCTACTCGCAACCCCCTCCAAAGAACAATTGAAATTATAACGACCAAAAAAATGTTTCATTTTTTTTGCCAAGTGAACCAACAACCGTGAATTTTTTTAAATTTTTTCTTTTGTAATGTTCGAAGATAAGTGGGGCGGACAAAACTAAAATTTCACTTTTTCTAAAATAAGTCCATTACTGTGCTTTCGAAAATTAGAAAAAAAACTGTTTTAGACTAGAAAAAAAATAACCTTTCATATGATACCCCCACTTGACATGACCAAAAATGTTTTTTGTTTTCGTAATTTTTACTCTCAACCCCCTCCAATGAACATTTGAAATTATAACAACCAAAACAAAAAACGGATTTTTGTACGCTTAATTCCTACAACCTTGAATTTTTTCAATTTTTTGCTTTTGTAATGTTCGACGTTAAGGTGGGGGACAAAAAAAGAAAAATGGAAATAACTTAAAAACTAAGCAGTCGATAATTCATTGAAATGTTTTTTTGAAATATTTGGATTTTTTTTGATTTTTTTAAACCAAACTCGATTCCTTAAAACAAACTTTTGTTTTACTATCTCCTTATCAATGTCCATAAAATATTGATGAAAAATAATATTCATAATTTTCTTGTTGTCAGTAGGCGTGGACAAATACATTGTATAACTGTAAAAAATTTCAAGTTGATAGCACTTATACTTTTTGAGAAAATCGATTATGTAGAAATTCGAACGGACACCGAAGTCTCACCAATAGTGATATTGTTTGAGAAAAATGGAAAAAACTTTAGCAACGTTGACAAAGTAGACTTTAAGTAGACTCCACCGCTAGTTTTTTTTAAATATATGGTGCAATAAAAATCTTCTTTCCAGTGTAACCAAAAGGTGAAAAAATGACGATTAATTGCAAGTCTTAGAAAGAGAATTTCAATTTATTAAAGTTTTAAGAAAATATCTTTATGTTACCTATTTAACTTAACGGGAAGTTCTTGGCGTGGCCGCTATGGTCACACCCTACCCTACTAGTTATTTTTATGAATTCATAAATAAAAAAAATTATTTTAATGGTATTTAATAAAAATTAAAAATAAAACAATAAAAAATATGTACCATACCAGGAGTTGAACTCAAAACCTGCAGCACATCAGTCGAGCACGATATCCACAACTTAATTTGAAACGTTAAGAAATGATAGATTGATAAATTGATAAATGATAAAAATGCTGACGAATCAGTTTGACTTACTACCTACGGGAAAATCTGTGTGTGGTGCGCCAAAAGAAGTTTTCACTTCAATAAAAAAATATGATACGGTCTTCTGATACGTGTACGCATACAAGAAGCCGTGTTGAAATTCATCGTGGTCAATGAGAGGATCTGCTACCTAAGGGTACGCGATACATAAAACGATATTTCTCTTATTGCCTTTCATGCACCTACTGAAGCTAAGACCGTGGTCAAGAAGGATACTTTCTACATAGCACTGGCAGAGGTTATGAAATAAACACCAAAAATGATAATGGTGAGAGAATGACTGAGTTTGTATTATCAAATAATTTGAGACTTATGTTTGGAAACCGAATGGAAACTCTCGAAATCAAATTGATCAAGTGCTAGTAACAGCACGTTTCTTTCCGAGCATTCTTGATGTGCGTTCCTTTGGAGAATCATACATTGGCAGTGACCACTTCCTTGTTATGTTCTAAGATAAAGTTCCACTTTCAACGATCGATTCAACGATCTTTTACTCATTAGAGTATTTAAAAGTTTGTCTTTTAAAGTTCAATCATTTTCAGTGAAGTGTAAGGAACAAACTCTCTTATAATAAATACGAACATTTTCTTTTTCCACATGCTTTTATTCACATATTACAAATTGATTTATTTTTCTAGAAATGAAAAAATGTTATGTTTTGAGTATGATTTTTCACATTTGTTGACAAATTTTGCAGGTTTTCACTGCACAGTAGTTCGGCATTTAAATTTGCATATGTTTTAATATTAAATTAAAACAAATACTTAAGTTCATTAATTAATGAATTAATTAATTTCAATAAAGTCACTAACTAATAAATTAACTTATAAATAATACTAAATATATTTTTAATTTAAAAACAATAGCTTTTATCATTGATAATAACAACAGTGTAATTATGTAAAACTCGGGATGACGTCAATCAAAAACAAAATGGCATCGCTGACACTCTAGTGAGAATACCTTATTTTTCATTTTACCATGATAACAGGTATTAATATTATGAAAATATTATTTTGTGAATAAAAATCAACCAATCACAATTAATCTGGGTTAATATTTGTAATGAAAAAATAGAACAGAATCCAAGTGTTCTTTTTAACTTGTAATTGTACTGAATTTTTTTTGTTCTGTGTGGAGACGATTTTAAAATTCTGGATTTTTTTGTCCATACTCGGTACAGTCAAAAAGAATACACTATAACATTTTTCACTCCCTCTCTTTCCTCTCGTTGCATTTTATGATTCTGTTTCTTTTACTTCCTTGTAAACAGTAAACATTTAGTCAACAAGGGGTTCGTTCGTAAACGCCAAATCGCTTGCTTATTTTCCTATTTTGACGTTTGTGGCTGGAAATGGTCGTTCTTAAACTATTTCTTGCCTATTTAAACAAGCGATATGACAGATAAAGTTGTTCGGAAACTCCATTTCTATTCCAAAATAGGCGATTCGATCGCTTATTTTGGAATCGCTGTTTTTGAGATCCTCAATAAGAACTGAGATCTAAAAGTGACATTTGCGGTTTTTATTTGATTTAAATCAAAACAAATACAATATTATTATTAAAAATATAAATTTTATATTTTATTTTGTGTGTCTCATGTATTTACTAGAAATATGAAAATTGTTTTTTTTTTAAATCTGCATCTATTTTTTTATACAAAAATTAATCAAATAAAAACTCAAAGTTTAAAAATTTTTTTTATTTTTCATAATTTGAACTCTGCAAATAACTATTTTTTCACACAAACCAAACATGTTTTGAGTTGTGTTTAGTTTGTTTTTCCTGTTGTTAAATTATTATTTTTATTGTGATAAGTTTTAATACATCATTATTAATTTTTAATACTTCATATATATATTTAGGAAACTGGTCGTTCGGAAACAAAATGCCAATTCTTGTTCTTGTTGAAGAACTGGTAGCCACACCCCTTGGAATGACAGTTGCCTATTTTAGAAAATAAGCAAGCGATTTGGAGTTTCCGAACGAGACCAAGTTTTATTTAGTTTTGTTTTTACTTTTGCAACTGCAACTTTGTGATGTTTGTCAGTTTTTGTTTAAAAGTGAAATATTGTATTGAAATTTTTTTGTTATAATAATTTTTAATTTCAGGAAAAAACTGATGCGTCTAAATCATAGAGGAAGAAGGAAGAACCATCTCTTTAAAAAATATTAATGCCTTATTAAATTAATTTTAATGTCTCAAAAAATTTATAATCAATAAAATTCTAATTTAAAACATACCAATACCACAATTTTCATTTGTTCTATATTTTATTCTGTATTCTATACTATTTTTATTCTAAATATTTTGTACGGGTTTACGCTCTATGTTCACATTGATTTCACTAACTCCATAATTGATTTCGATTATAATAAATAAGTAATCAGTGAGTTCGAATTTTCTATAGTAGTGAAGTTCCTGCTGAAATTTGCTAATGAATTCTATCATTTCATCAGTGATGAATCTTTTATGATAATTCACTAATTATTTCGTCGGTTTGTTGGTAGTGAAATTCCTGATAAAGTTTATTCATGAACTCTGACCTCTGTGTTTTACCATTCATGAGTTTCCGATAGATGTTCATCAAGAACTTCATGAGTTTCATAATACTGATATTCATCAATAACTTCATGAGCTCCATAATACTGATATTCATCAAGAACTTCATGAGTTCCATATAATACTGATATTCATCAAGAACTTCATGAGTTCCATAAAACTGATATTCATAATGAAGTTCAGCATGGTTTTCATTGAAACATTCATTAGAAGAGAAGAGCATATACAAAAGTAAATAAGTGAATTCACATCACAAGCTCATATACGTTTCCTTGAATAGGTAATCATGATTTTCATGATGAACTATTGTATGAATTCACTAATTCTCTTTTGCTAGGGTAGAGACTACCTAGACCTCTGCACAAACACATTCATTTTAAAAATCTAATTTAATAATTTCTAATAAATATCGTTTGTACATTTACTATCATAGTAAAAATTGTATTTCCTACGCAAGATAAAAACATTTTACGTTCGTGAAATTGCCACAATCAACGCTAACGCGTCTCATAAACAAGTTTTCACTAGCGAAAAAGCAGCGTTTTCATCTCTTGTAGCAAAATACGCTATTTGATTGAAGATGTTATTTTACGGTTCCGTATACTTTGAAATAGTAAAAACGGTGTTCTATTGGTGAGACTTCGGTGTACGTCCGAATTTCTATATTATCGATTTTTTCACAAACTTTAATTGCTATCAACTTGAAATTTTCATATTTGACCTTGGCGAATTGGGTGTCATAGTAAATGTTATTTTTTCTAGCTCAAAACAATTTTGTTGTAAATCTCGAAATCACAGTTTTCAACTTATCTTCAAACATGTGAAAAATTTTTCTGTATCGAACATTACAAGAGCAAAATTGAAAAATTTCACGGTTACAGGAAATGTTGTAAAGAAAGGAAAGTTGTAAAGAATGAAAGCTATAGTGGTTGGCTCATCATTAAAAACGTCATTTAGTGATAAGGAGTGGACATTTTGAAAAACAATTATTTTTGACCTTGACGACCGTCATATGAAAAGTGAATTTTTATCCATCCAAAATTTTTTGTAATTTTCAAAAGGGGAAATTTTCGGCTTATTTTCAAAAATGTGAAAAAATTTTCCTGCCTCCCCTTAACTTCGAACATTACAAAAGAAAACTAGTAGGGTAGGGTGTGACCATAGCGGCCACGCCAAGAACTTCCCGTTAAGTTAAATAGGTAACATAAAGATATTTTCTTAAAACTTTAATAAATTGAAATTCTCTTTCTAAGACTTGCAATTAATCGTCATTTTTTCACCTTTTGGTTACACTGGAAAGAAGATTTTTATTGCACCATATATTTAAAAAAAAACTAGCGGTGGAGTCTACTTAAAGTCTACTTTGTCAACGTTGCTAAAGTTTTTTCCATTTTTCTCAAACAATATCACTATTGGTGAGACTTCGGTGTCCGTTCGAATTTCTACATAATCGATTTTCTCAAAAACTATAAGTGCTATCAACTTGAAATTTTTTACAGTTATACAATGTATTTGTCCACGCCTACTGACAACAAGAAAATTATGAATATTATTTTTCATCAATATTTTATGGACATTGATAAGGAGATAGTAAAGCAAAAGTTTGTTTTAAGGAATCGAGTTTGGTTTAAAAAAATCAAAAAAAAACCAAATATTTCAAAAAAACATTTCAATGAATTATCGACTGCTTAGTTTTTAAGTTATTTCCATTTTTCTTTTTTTGTCCCCCACCTTAACGTCGAACATTACAAAAGCAAAAAATTGAAAAAATTCAAGGTTGTAGGAATTAAGCGTACAAAAATCCGTTTTTTGTTTTGGTTGTTATAATTTCAAATGTTCATTGGAGGGGGTTGAGAGTAAAAATTACGAAAACAAAAAACATTTTTGGTCATGTCAAGTGGGGGTATCATATGAAAGGTTATTTTTTTTCTAGTCTAAAACAGTTTTTTTTCTAATTTTCGAAAGCACAGTAATGGACTTATTTTAGAAAAAGTGAAATTTTAGTTTTGTCCGCCCCACTTATCTGGTTGTTGTTGTTGGTTCACTTGGCAAAAAAAATGAAACATTTTTTTGGTCGTTATAATTTCAATTGTTCTTTGGAGGGGGTTGCGAGTAGAAATTTTGAAAAAAATATATTTTTGACTTGGACAAGTGTCATATGGAAGGTGATTTTTTTGTAGTTCAAAATAATTTTTTTGTATTTTTCGAAAACACGGCTTCTGACTTATTTATAAAAATGTGAAAATTGGTTTCTCTCCCACTCTTTATCTTCGAACATTACAGACGCGAAAAATTGAAAAAATTCACGGTTACAGGCAATGTTGTAAAAATTGAACGAAAACTATAGCGGTTAGCTCATTATTTTAGATGTTCCTTAGAGGGGGTTGAGAGAAGAAATTTCGAACAGGTTGCAAAACTACTATAAACATTACAAAAACCTTATGCTCTAAGTTTCAACAAAATTAAATGTCAAGACTGAGAAGTCTAAAAAAACAGTTGTTCAACGAACCACAGTCATCCTCCCCGACTCCTTTGCCAAATTTTGAAAATAGCTGATTCAAAATAGCACATTTTCCATATTCAAATAAAACCGGATGCGTTTGCGGCTCATTTTAATTCAAAAGTTTCATCAAGTTCTCATGCGTTTGCGTAATGAAAATAACGCCTATTTTTCAAATTTTCTTAAAAAAACTCAAAAAGACAGATAGCAATTGTTTATACAAATGTCATTATAAATGGCTGACATGATGACAAACAAAATGGGAGGTAAATGATCTTGATAGCATTATTTATTCTAGTAATACTTGCAAGAGATGATATTCAGTTTTTTGGAAACCCCTAAAAAATAAATGAACTGATTTCATTAGAAAAGGACTGGGCTGTAGGTTATGCCAAGATATATCGATTGTGACCATTGAAGTTGAAATCGGATCATCCGTTGTTGAGAGAGCGTTGGACAAATGTTTGTCCACATACGATGATACACACGCACATACTCACACACACATATATACTGCCAGCTAAAAATAAACTAAACAGCTTCAGGAGGTCTTGAAACGTAAAGATATTATAAAAATTTCGATTTCGAAAATCGACCCAAAAACAATAACTTCTCATATCGGGAAGTTAATAAACAGTTGACCAGGCAATCTACTCTCGAACCTTTGACCTTTTTGTCAAAATAAGAAAATAGCTCAGGTTTTTGATATTCAAGTAAACCCGGATGCGGTTGCAGCTCATTTACATATAAAAGTTTCATCTAGATATCATTCGTTTGCATAAAGAAAATAACACGTAGTTTTTCCACATTTTGTTAAAAATCTCCAAAACTAAGATAGCAATTGTTTATACAAATGTCATTATAAATGTCTGATATGATGACAAACAATATGGAAGCTTCATGACCTTGATAGCATTATTTATTAATCTCATGATATTTGCAAGATATGATTTTCAGTTTTTTGGAAACCACTAAAAAACAAATGATTTAATTTCGCTAGAAAAGGACTGGGCTCTATGTTACGACAAGATACATCGATTGCGACCATTTTCGTTAAAATCGACCCATCCGTTGTTGAGAAAGCGTTGGGCAAAAATTCTCCACACAGCGATATACACATACATACACACACACACACATACAGACTGCCAGCTAAAAATAGTCTCAACAGCTTCAGGAGGTCATGAAACGTAAAGATATCAAAAAAATTCCGATTTCGAAAATCGACCCAAAAACAATAACTTCCCATATCGGCAAGTTAAAAATTACATACATTACAATAATTGCATTCATCATTTTTTTTGCAATTTCAATACATCAATCATAAAATGAATCTTTATTTAATAAAAGATAACACAACTTTTTAATAATATCAATATATATATATATATATATATATATATATATATATATATATATATATATATATATATATATATATATATATATATATATATATATATATATATATATATATATATATATATATATATATATATATATATATATATATATATATATATATATATATATATATATATATATATATATATATATATATATATATATATTATATATATATATATATATATATATATATATATATATATATATATATATATATATATATATATATATATATATATATATATATATATATATATATATATATAATATATATATATATATATATATATATATATATATATATATACAGTAAAAGCCCGATCATCCCACATTCAATTAACCGAATATTCAGTTAACCGGAATTTTAAATTTTTGAATTTTTTCTCCTTTCTCAAGAAAAAATTTTTTTTTTCAATTTTTTGCAACTCACAAGAAATATATTTGCTTTAACTTTTAAATTATTTAAATTTTTTTAATATTCTTATTATTTATTTTATTTACTTATTTTTGTATTTGCACTAAATATTATTTGCAATCAATATTATAAACAACTTGAAATACACATACAAGAATAAGTTTCTTGTATTTTATTTGAAAATATATTAACGAGAATCCAACAAAATATTTATATGAACTCGTTCTAATGTTTCATTAACATTCAAGTATCCGGAATTTTCGATTATCCGGCATGCTCCAATCCCCAAGCATTTCGGATAATTGGGCTTTTACTGTATACATATACTACGGATTTTGACAATGTACTAAATTAAGGTTGCACTCTTTATTCTTAATTATCGTGTGCAATTTATTTCAAATTATGAAATAAAGTGTGCAGTATAACGGTAATAACGTTGCGCACGAAAAATCAAGACATTCATGCAGAGATCTACTAGAGACCATTCCTCAAATTATTTGTTTGATGGTGAAAAATGTTTGACGGAGAAAAAAATTTGATGATTTAAAATTTTTGGGAAAATGAGACGGTGTAGAAATCAAACATTTTTATTTGCAATGTATTAAATTAAAAATAATTCGATTTGTAGTAAGCCTCGATATCAAATTGGTTGCAGGCTTTTAAAATAAAATGTGTTTACAGCACAGATTTAAATTACAACTACTAATTTGCTATGTCGCTGTAAATGTGGTATTTTTTTTTTTTATTCAAAGTTAGGCATGTTTAGTGTTAATTATAATAAATTATAAGTTAACGTCTCTGAATATCCGAAGATACCATGCCAACTAGGGATAAGAATCGAATGCAAATTAAGTTTCTCTGAGAAATTTATGAACGCCATTAGTGACAATTAAGACATTAGTGTAACAATTCATATTCAAAAACGTTTTTTCTTATTACACAACAATTTTGAAACTTGGACTTGCCTCCCTTTTGCTGCAAGGTCTTCATTATTTCAATTAATACTCGGTCTCATTAACTCGACTAAAGCCGCAATTAGACTATTGCAGAACTCTGCAATATTTCTGCAATAGTCGTGCAATGGTGGTGTGTAAAATATTCATTACAGAAAAGTTTGGCAATGGACTCATTGCAAAACATTGCAATGAGTCTATGCAATGTTTTGCAATGAGTTCATTGCCAAACTTTTCTGCAATGAATATTTTACAATAAACCATTGCAGAAATATTGCAGAGTTCTGCAATAGTCTAATTGCGGCTTAAGGAATTGTATTGATGTAAAATTAATTAATATCTTTCATGTTAACTTTTTGTAATTCAAACAAACAAATCAATTTTAATGATTTGTATTGAAATATCCACTTGTTACAAGCATTATAAACTTATGTCCTTTTATTTAAGGTTTCAACTTATTTTCTAGATATTTATCTTTTTGGCATGTTATTAATAAGTAAATAAAAATTACAAAATTAACTGCATAGATAGTTGACGATTGTTGTTGTTGTAATGCAAAAAAAAATCAAATAAACAAGCTCGTTAGCACAATAACATTATAAAAACTATCGAATAGAAATAGAATTTATTAGAGCAGTTTGTTAAATTGTTTTTTGAGTTAGTCATTTTAATACTTCAGAAGTGTTTCAAAGAGTACCTAGTAAGATTTATAAACATTATGGAAATTACAGATTCAACCAAAATTATATTTTATGCGTGTCGTTTGGTTGGTATTGCACCATATACCATACAACGGAACTCCAAAGGACAAATATGCGATTACAAAAGAAATATATTTTGGTGTGTTTACAGTATTTTAATTTTTGGATTGGTGGGTAAGTAACTTTCAAATTTAAAATACAATAGTAATATACAATAGCTTGTGACTGTAGAATAGTTATACATTAAGCCAGTTGACATCATATTAAGAACTGTTAGTTGACTTTTGAAGTAGGTTGAGATCATGTTCTAGCAACTATTTTGTTTGACAAACAGTTGTAAATAGGGTTGGCAAAAAATTTAATTAAAATTTGGTGGCTTACTTAACTGATTCATACGGTTTCAATCTCTAAAGGTATTTCCAACAGAGATTCCAACTTCAAAAATGATCTGAGTAGCACATTGTGGTCGGTCAAAAATAACGACGCCTATGTAAACAAATGTCACAACATACAAATGGTAAGAACTAGGATTTAACTAATGTATTTGTTTTCAAAACAAATTTATAATAATCAGAAATGATTATATTTATAGTTGATTATATTCATAAAATACAAAAACAATAAAAAATGTAAACAAATTACCGCAAAAATAAATAATACGTATCTCATCATCGTTTTACTTTTTATCTCATCTTTCATTTCTTGCTGAGTGATAGCTGTCAAAAATTCATTGGTTCATTTATTGGTACTGCTATAAAAAAATATAGAGGGGCTGAAATCTCAAGTTCTGAGATATTAAGACGTCGGTCTGGGTCGACAATTTTTGACCAGGGTCGATAATTTTTGAAAACAAAAAAAATAATAGTAGGATGAAATCCATTAGAAAAGGAGGAAAATATTATAAAAATGAAAGGAAAAATTATTTACGGGCGATCTGAGGTCGGGAAGGGGAAGGGGTGAGTTTTTAAGGGTAAAAAACGGTTTATCTCGATTTCCGGCAAAACTAAAAGTCCTATGGAAAAAATTTATATGGCAAAGTTGTAGGTAATAAAAAGATCTAAAACTTTTGTTTCGACACTTTTTTCACATAACCTCAAAATTTATGTGAAAATTCAAAAAACCAAGTTTTTGGTTTTTTATTTTTATCTTTTACAAAAAAATTTTTTTTTTCACGAAATTTGGTGAAAACTTACCTTTTTATGTCCCAAATACGCTGTAATTTATTTGATTGGAAATTTTTATTTGTTCACCTTATTTTGAATTAATATCGAAAAAGCACCCTAATTTTCAATCGAAAATTCACCCGTAAAAATATCAGCTTTTTTCAAAAAGTTGGTATGCTTTCTGTTCGTTGAAATCTCTATTTTCCGATGGTGAAAAAAAAAATATATTACTACAGTAAATCTTCTCAGAAAATGCAAAAAATGAATTGAATTTTCGATTGAAAATTAGGGTGCTTTTTCGATATTAATTCAAAATAAGGTGAAAAAATAAATATTTCAAATCAAATAAATTACAGCGTATTTGGTACATAAAAAGGTAAGTTTTGACCAAATTTTGTGAAAAAAAAAAATTGTTTTGTAAAAGATAAAAATGAAAAACCAAAAACTATGGTTTTCTGAATCGAAAATTCAATTCATTTTTTGCATTTTCTGAGAAGATTTACTATAGTAATATATTTTTTTTTTTCACCATTGGAAAGTAGAGATTTCAACGAACAGAAAACATACCAACGTTTTGAAAAAAGCTGATATCTTGACGGGTGAATTTTCGATTGAAAATTAGGGTGCTTTTTCGATATTAATTCAAAATAAGGTGAACAAATAAAAATTTCCAATCAAATAAATTACAGCGTAACATAAAAGGACATAAAAAGGTAAGTTTTCACCAAATTTCGTGAAAAAAAAATTTTTTTGTAAAAGATAAAAATAAAAAACCAAAAACTTGGTTTTTTGAATTTTCACATAAATTTTGAGGTTATGTGAAAAAAGTGTCGAAACAAAAGTTTTAGATCTTTTTATTACCTACAACTTTGCCATATAAATTTTTTCCATAGGACTTTTAGTTTTGCCGGAAATCGAGATAAACCGTTTTTTACCCTTAAAAACTCACCCCTTCCCCTTCCCGACCTCAGATCGCCCGTAAATAATTTTTCCTTTCATTTTTATAATATTCTCCTCCTTTTCTAATGGGTTTCATCCTACTATTATTTTTTTTTACTTTTTATTATTTTTAAAGGCTTCTACCCTGGTCTATTAACGATTTTGATATAGTTTTTGGCAAAAAACTTTTATGAGGACATTCTTTTTAGTTTTGGTCAGTGATGTATATTTAGCGTTTCGAGAAAATATTACAAAATCACAAACCCATATTTCTTCCAAAATTTCAAAACTATTGTAAAAATTAAATAAAATTAAAAATTTAAACTTTTTCCAAAATTGTAAAAATATTGCAAAAATTATAACAATATCAAAAATTGAAACTTTTTTCAAAATTCCAAAAATTATAATAAAACCAAATATTTTAAATTTTACAAAATTCTAAAAATATTCCAAAAATTCTTACAAAATCAAAAATTGAAACTTTTTCTAAAATTCTAAAAATATATATATAATAAAAGTTCAAAAACTCCATTTTTTTCCAAAATTCTAAAAATATTGCCAAACTTATAACAAAATCAGAATATTAAATTTTTTTCCAAAATTCTAAAAATTTATTACAAAATCAAAAATACAAAGTTTTCAAAATTTACAAAATATTTCAAAAACTACAACAAATTCAAAAATTTTCATGTTCAATTACATTTACGTATAATATTCCAAAAATTAGAATAAAATCAAACATTTAAACTTTTTATAAATTCTAATAATATTCCAAGGCAAAAGTTCTTAAAATTCATAAATTCAATCTTTCTCCAAAATTCTAACAATATTGCAAAAATTATAACAATATCAAAAATTGAAACTTTTTTCAAAATTCCAAAAATTATAATAAAATCAAAAAATTTAAAGTTTTTCAAAATTCTAAAAATATTCCAAAAATTCTTACAAAATCAAAAAATTAAACTTTTTTATAATTTTAGAAATTATATATAAAAAGAAAAATATTTTTTTCAAAATTCTAAAAATATAGTAAAAATTATAACAAAAACAAAAATTAAAACATTTTCCAAAATTCTAAAAATACTGAAAAAATTATTACAAAATCAAAAATACAAACTTTTCTTCAAAATTCCAAAAATAATTCAAAAATTATAACAAATTCAAAAAATTTCTATGTCCAATTTCTTTTCAATTACATTTACGTCATAAAAACAGCAAAATTTTTTTTTTCCAAAAAATTGGGTAAAGTTAAAAATGAAATCATTTTTTGATACACTTGACATTATTTTTTTTACAAAATTATAATGCCATAATTTTCAATAATAATAATAAAATTTCATGTCAAACAAATAATTAATTTTATTTTTTTCCAAAAAATTGGGTAAAAAAATAAATAAAAATCTTTCTTTTGACACACTTGACAATATTTTTTTGACAAACTTATAATGCCATAATTCTCAATAATGATAATAAAATTTCATGTCAAACAAATAATTAATTTTATTTTTTTTGAAAAAATTGTGTAAAAAAATAAATAAAAATATTTCTTTTGACACACTTGATAACATTTTTTTGACAAACTTATAATGCAAAAATCTAGTTTTTGATCTCGCATACCAATCCCGACCATCCAAATTTCTCCACAATCTTTGTTCCTCCTCATTATCACTTAAAATGAATGTTTCTTAAGCAAAAAATATGCATATATCCTATTTTGACACACTTGACGATCTTTTAACACACTTCGGGTACAGTTATCGAACACATCGTCCTTTCGACTCTTATCATTTAGTGTACCTATTTTCGGCTGGCCGTCCGGCTGACAGACATACATTTTTTTTGCTTTTTTAGAATCAGAATTTCACTTTTAGCTCACGAATGTAATACTTGGGTCTTTCAGACCAAAGTAATATAGGAAAGTGTCAATTATACAAAATTATATTTATTAAGAGAGTGGGAATAAGAAAGGTTAAACATATTATTTAAAACCCGGTCAAGTGGTGCGTCGTTTTAAAGAGCACTTGATTTAAGAAACATTGCAATTTTTTAAAAAATTTCACTTTGCACAGTTTTTTAATAATTATCAAAAAAGTGCAACTTTTTGTATGCCCAAGGTCCAAGGGGTGTCCCCAAGGGTGCCCAAGGTCCAGGGTTGATAAAACACTTAATATAATATACATTAGTATTTTCTTAAGAATTTTGCGGTTCATAGTGTTTGACTTATTATCAACTATTATTATTGAATTATTATTTGTATTGATAATTTATTTTCTAATTTCAACCATTTTTTTTATTTATGGATAAGAATTAAATCGATGTAGCATTTTTAGTATCATTTCGATCAACTATCAAATTGACTTAGTTATTGACATTTACAAGGAAAAGTTCAATTCTATGTCTCTATGGTCCGGCAATATAAAGGCTTTGCAACACAATTTATGGTCATTATTTAATATAAATTTTATTAATAAATATTATGTTCTTCTTCGTTCGCGGAGCCCTCGGCGAGCGCATTTTATTTGCACTGGAGCAATTTATCTTGCATCACACTATTGCCCCATTTAAAATATATGTAAGGAGAAAGAAATTTGGTAAATTCTAGTTAATTTTAAACTTTTGTTTTGTTTTAAACTTGTTATTTCAATGAAACACTGAAAAAGAAAATTAAAGTCTCGAAGTTAGTTTATCATTCAAACAAAGAAAAAACATTTGCAATATCATGAATTTTTCGAAATAGAAGTGTTGGAAATAAATTGAACTTTATATCATTTTCAAACAAACGTGCATTTAGAGTTTCTGATTTCTCAATCTTTTATAAATCTCGAGATTCGAGAATCTCGATTTTATCGACAATTTTGTTTCTCGAGAAATCGCGAATGATTATTTGAATTTCTCGTGATTCCCCGGATTTTCGGGAATTATTAAAAATTCATTTTAACAAGAAATTAATGCTTATTAAAATAATAAATTAATTAATTGCATATCCATTTGTTTATTCAATAAATAAAAGATGCATTACGTTACACCAATTCAATATTAATAACATAATAATAAATTAATTAAAAATATATATATATTTATTATAATATATATTTATTCATTTTAATTATTCAATATGTTGTGTATTAAATAATATATGATTTAAAAATTATTTAATTTAATTGCTTCAATTGTTTTTAAAAAAAATATACACATCACACTATGTAGAATAAGAAAATTATTTAAATTTAATTTTTGCAATTTAAAAATAACATTTAAAACACAAAGACAGTCTAGCGATTTGTCATTCAATATCGTATTCTGTTTACTGCAAACATTTCCAGACACAGAAAAGTTTCTCTCGTTTTCAGTAAATGTAGGTTTTATCAAAATTAAAGCGTTCTTAGAAGTTTCAAAATGATAGTGATCTTACCAGAAGATTCAAATATATTAATTTTCTTGGATACTGAGCGGTTCTCGTCATTTATTGTTGACTGCATTTTCCAACTGTCACGAATTCTTTTCTCTAAACCTAATCCAACGCAACGTCCTTCCTCCAATTCCTCCGAGTCCAATGGCTGTTTAAGTTTTTACCTTCGTTGAATCACTTGTCGATATAATGGTCATTGTAATTGTAAGAATCAATTTCTGAACTTTTGAATAATATTCGAGAGAAGTGTTTTGTTGGTTTTATATTTTCGATTTTTGAGCAAATAGAAAAAAAATCGACTTCCTCGGGTTGACTAAGTGACTTTGGATTATGGAGAAATTTCAATATTGAAATTATTGAGCTAAATTTTCTTTTAAAAATTTTTAGATTGTATTTCAAATAAAAATTTGAAAAAAATACTCAAAACAATAATATTGAATGATTTATGGTGGTTTGTTAAATCTCGAGATTATCAATAATATTTCTCGAGAAATGAGAATCTCGAAAATGTGGAAATATAATTTCTCGAGATTTCGAGAGCTCAAAATTACAATTCTTTCTCGAGAACCTCGAGGTGTAGACCTGTACAGCTGTTGAATCAATTTCGGAATTCGATTCGCCATATCAACCCCCACGGCGAGAATAAGACAACTGCATTTCTATTAGACCAGGGCCAATCCTGTTACGGAAAAAACAATTCTTAGCAGTATACGAATGGTCGGAAAATGTAGTTAATGGTCTAAGTAATTAAGGAAAAATCGACCGGACTGAGCAAAAGTCCCGGAGAGGGGTGGGGGTTGTAGTATATACGTTTTTAGGGGTGGGTATTCTATGCATGGTGGGTGGGCTAAACTATGCATCCTATGGAAAAAAGTTGAACGTAAAAGTTGTAGATAATAAAAAATCTAAAACTATCTTACTGGACATTATTGACCAGAACCTCAAAATTATCGAGAAAATGCAAAAAACCGTTTTTTTTGTTTATATAATTTATATAATTTATAACTATCGCAAAAGTTTTTGTATTTTCATGAAAATCGGTGAAAATGTTCTCTTTTGTGTTTCAAACAATTCCACATTTTTTCAAAGCGAAATATTTAATTATCGATGTTTTATGAAGAAAATTTAAAAAAAAGACCTAATTTTCAATCCAAATATTTGGTGATCAAATTTTTGATTTTTGAACTTTACCAGTGCTCATTTTTTTCGTTGAAATCCCAACTTTAATATAGAGTTAAAATATAATATTGTTTATGCACAAAAATTTCGTTAAAGAAGCGAAAAACCGAAAAAACTACTTCTGAAAAATCGAGTTTTCGATGAAAATCATGAATTTCTTTTTTTTACTACTTGCATGAGAAATTACAATTATTTACTCAAAAACCCAAGACAAAAGTTATTTTTCTCAGCTATGGTTACCAATAATTATTCCCCACACCTAATAATAAGTATTTTAACACCTTCGTAAATAATGAAAATATAATTTTTGTTCGTTTGTTAACTGAGTTCATCTTTGAATTTTTTTAGTTTCTTCCTAAAATAACAATAATAAATTAAAAAATAATAAGCGTTTTGTTTTTATTTTAATAATAATAAATAATGAATGAATGCAAAAACTTCTTTGCAACTGTAGGTTAGTTTATTTGAAATTTTAAATCGTGTTAAACTGTTGAAATTTAAACTGTTGAAATTTAGTTTAGTTGTGAGTTGTAGACTAAAAAAATTCTAAATTTGGCTCAACAATATTGAATAGATTTTTAATTTCATGTCAAAAATAAATAAAAGCTATAATTTTTAAAGCAAAGTATATGTGATTTTTATATAGTTTTAAGAAAATTCATTTAAAATAAATTTCTAGCTAAGCAGCCCTGATTAATAAATATCCAATACGCAATCCAATGATATGATAAACAATGTTTCACCAAATCAAAATTTTTATTTATTCTCCATTTGCTTATTAATTGACATTTTATTTTGTGAATAATTAAGAGTTTTAGTGCATTTTTTATAACAAGTAGTAAAAAAAATAGTATATAAACCTCGGTGAAGAAAATTTTCTCCACTTCGGTGCTTAATTCGCTCGAAACTTCGTTTCTCGAATTTCTCCACCTCAATGTAGAAAATTTACTTTATCACCTCGATAAATAATATACTATTTCTTTGTTGTAAATGACGCTTGCATTCATAAAAAGCGTTAATTTACATACGATACTATGTTATACAAGTAATTTACATGTACTTAACTAATCGTGGGTTTCAAAGTCACGAAACCATCGTTTAAACTGTGGTGATTATTTTATTTAATCGTGCTTTATTTGAAAATCTTTTCTTTAAATTCATTTCAAACTCTAATTATTAATACATCCCTTGAAGTAGCAAAAACCCCGATAAAATAGTTGTAGTTCTTGGTCAAGACATAGATCTTTTAGTTCTTTTAAATCAATTCAGTTCACATGAATTGAATATCTATTTCCACAAACCTGGTGCAGGAAATATTAATGATCCTTATTACACCTGTAATAGTTTTAAACATAAATCACATAAACATTTTTTAGCATTTTTGCATTTTTCTGGTTGCAATAAAACTTCAAGTTTTGCTGGGAAAGGGAAAAAAACAATTATAAAATTATTGTTGGCCAATAAACATTTACCTGATCTTGCAGAAATTGTTTACAATACAAATGCAGACAAACAAATGAATACCAAAAATGGATTAAAACTAATAGCTTCTATTTACAAAAGTAAAAATATTAATACATCTCTACACGATTTAAGATTTGAACTCTACCGAGCGGCTTCTGTAAAATCATCATTTAATTTGGAAAAATTACCTCCAACTGAAGAAGCAGCTAAGCAACATTGTTGCAGGGTGTATTTTGAAATACAAAGTTGACTTGGTAATCAATTTACAGGTACAGATTGGGTATGGAAACATCACGTTAATGGTAATTCGTACCTATATTTATAGAACAAGAATTAATTCCCGAAAATCTATTGAAAATTATCTGCTGCAGCTGCAAAACAGGATGCGGTAATAACAAATGTGGGTGTCGTAAGCATGGTTTAAAGTACACAAATTTGTGCACAAATTGTTCTGGCTCTGATCTGTGTTCTAATGCCGAAAAATTCTTATACGAAAATATTTGTAATATAGGACATCGAAGACGAAGACAGTATCCACTGTCTAATAAATAATAATAATGAAAATAATGATACTGAACTGAAGAATCCAGAAGAACTCCAAGAAATTGAAGATGTAGATAATGAACATGAAGAAATCGAAAGTTTTATCGATTCTGTCGATGAAGAATCGCCCACGAAGAAAAAACGATTTCAATGAAATTATTGATGAAAAATGTGATTTACGCAGGTGAAAATGTCGAGATTTTAACTTGACCATTTTTGATTTTCCCGAAACTTGGCATATAAGTAGTATGGACAAAATTAAAATACCGTTGAATTTAAAATTTTTTTAAAGTGCATAGTTTGAGCATCTAGGGGCACCCCAACATGCATGAAAAATGAAAATTCTGCCAGTCCGATGTAACTTTGAAATTAAATTGCTCAAGAACGGCTATACCGATTTCATCAAACTTTTTTTTGTTTGATAGATGATTAGTTAGTCGTTTGAAAAAAAATTAATTTGTTGTTTTTATAATTAATTTAAAAAAAACAATATTAAAAAAACTTTTTTAAAGATGGCCTAGGGTCGAAGATCAATTGGAATTTTATTATTTTTTTTCTGAAAATAATTCTATCTTTACTCTATAATATATGAAGAGGCGTAATAATAGGAGTAAAATTTAATGAAAATTTTTTTATTGAAAAACTTCTTATACACTTTAATAATATTTTATTTTTCTTAATATATTTTCCTTAGAAATCAGAATTCATTCTCTGAAGAAGGTCTCATAGAGACAGAAAATATATTAAGAAAAATAAAATATTATTAAAGTGAATAAAAAGTCTTTCAATTAAAAAATTTTCATTAGACGACCATTTCAGATCAAATCGTCTTAGGTGACCATTTCCGATTTGTCTGAAAATGCGTTAATAGATTCGTCTCGTGAAAAAAAAACTAATTTGACCGAAAAAATTTAATAAGTGGTTTTTCATGAGATATCACCATACAAAGTTTCGGGAAAAATCAAAAAAGGAGTCGAATTCAAAAATTCACAGCTCTTTCATTTTTTATCTGATTTGCATCAACATTATATCGTTGAAAAGGTAATTTAGTCTACTTTAAGATAAATTATTCAAAATTTATTAGTCATTTCCTGCTCTCCAGCCACCAAAACACTCTACTTTGCATGAAAAATGGAAAAATACATTTAAAGAACAAAAACAAACAGAAACGAACAAAATTTATTCAAGTAATCAACAAAAAAGTGGTTTGAATATTTTCTCCTATGAAGAAATAGCACAATTAGTTTCCGATATTGTAAATCAATTAGGTAAGTGTAAAAACAAAACTGAACAATTTAATGCTATCACCTTACTTACAGTTAAATATTTATATAATGATGTCAAGTAATAATCCATTTTGCAAATTTATTATATGGAATGCCCAAAGTATCAAACCAAAAAGCCTCGAGTTCTTTAATTTCCTAGAATCCAACAATATAAGCATGTGTTTTGTAACAGAAACTTGGCTAAAAAACTCTGATAAAATATCACATCCAAATTATAAAGTTTATCGTCTTGACCGTCCACCTAAAACTAACAATAATGGTTCTTCCAATGTACATGGTGGTGTTGGTATAATCATAAAAGCAAATTTATCCCACAAATTACTACCATCCTTCAATCTAAAGTTGATTGAAGCTATTGGGATAAAGATATTTCTCAAAAACAATGATATTACCTGTGTGGCAACATATTTCCCAGGAACAAACAAAAAAGACAAACTAAGAGCTTTTAAACAGGACATAAACGCATTAACTAATATTAGTGGCAATTTTATAATCGGTGGAGACTTAAATGCCAGACACCAACACTGGAATTGCTTTAAGGCCAACCAAGCAGGAAAAATCTTATTTGAAGAATTTTCTAATAAAAACTTCGATATTTACTATCCACCTACTCCCACCCACTTCTCCAAAAAATCAAAATATCCATCGACACTTGATTTGCTTCTCACAAACAACACACAAATAATTGGGAATATTAAAACAATTAATGATCTTAGTTCGGATCATCTTCCTGTTCAATTTGACCTGTGTTGCACCGGATTATTGTACAGAAACCAAAATACAGACAAATTTGATTTTCGTAACGCTAATTGGCCAAAATATAAGCAAATAATTAATGATAACATTGACTTTAACTCTCATCCTAAGCCTAATACATTGACTGATAAAATAGCAGTAGATAAAGCTATTGAATCACTTATCTCTATCATGAATAATGCTGCAAATATCGCTATCCCTAAAGTTGTTAATTACAAACCATCTAATAATTCTATAATAATTCCCAATCATCTCAAAGAAAAAATTAGGTACAAAAATCATATGAGACGAGTCTGGCAACAAAATAGAAATCCTTACACCAAAACGCTTACTAACGTCCTAATAAAAGAGATATCTGCTGAATTGCAAATGATCAAAAATAACAACTTCTCGAGTTATTTAGAACAAATATCTAATGAAAATGACTACAAACAACTTTTCTCACTTAGCAAGAAACTTCGTAATACGAAACAAAAAATACCAGCTATCCATAATATAACACACAACAAACTACTGATTACATCAGCTGAAAAGGCCAATGAATTTGCTAATTTATTTTGCTTAACTCATAGCACAAACAATCCTATTGACAAAGAACTCCTAAGCAACGTAGAAAAAACAAATGACAGGACTACCAAGCAGGAATTAAAACTAGAAGGTCATCAGTTGATTAAACCAAAACAAATAGAAATAATATTTAAAAAGCTAAAAAATTCAAAATCTCCAGGCCCTGATAATATTACCAATCAATTGATAAAATATTTACCCCGAAAAGCTATTGTTTACTTAACGTATATACTCAACGCGTGTCTTAGAATTGGATACTTTCCCAAGACTTGGAAAGTTGCAAAAGTATTACCAATACCAAAAGCATCAAAAGATAAAACAAATATTGAGAATTATCGACCAATAAGTCTCCTTAACGGATTCGGTAAAATTTTTGAAAAAGCGATTCTTACAAGACTAGAAAATTTTATAAATACAAATAACATAATACCTGACGAACAATGTGGTTTCAGAAAAGGACATTCAACCAACCATCAACTCTTACGCATCTGTAGTTTTGCAAAAGAAAACATGAGCAACCAAAAATCAACAGTCCTGATCTGTTTCGACATTGAAAAAGCCTTTGATAAAGTTTGGCATGAGGGGCTGATACACAAACTAATTAAATATAATTTCCCGGTATATCTTATTAAAATAATTAAATCATTTCTCTTAGATAGGGAATTTTATGTAAGCATTGAAGGAGCAAATTCTGAACATAAACCAATACACTGTGGAGTACCTCAAGGCGGAGTACTCTCACCTCTTCTCTACAATATATATACGTCAGATATAAAATCTGTACTTAGTAGAAATATCGAATACGCTCAATTTGCTGACGATACGGCCATTTTTACAGCGGGAAACCACATTGATGATATCCTCCCAGATGTACAAAAAAATATTCAAGACATAACCAAATATTACAAAAAATGGGGCATTAAATTAAACTCATCCAAAACACAAGCAATATACATAACTAGAAAAACAGCTAAGCAAAACCTGCCCAACTCTAACTCATTAAAAATCGAAGGAAATCAAATTGAATGGTCCAATAAAGTTAAATATCTTGGCATTGTAATTGATAAAAGAATTACATTCAAAGAACACTTTAACTATTCAATATCAAAATTTAATACGGTCTTAAAGATTCTATACGGACTATTGAATAGAAAATCAAAACTCTGCTTACACAATAAACGACTAATATATATGCTTATGCTAAGAAGTATTCTTTTGTATGGAAGTCCTGTCTGGGGAACATGCGCCACAACACACATAAAAAAACTCCAAGTTGTTCAAAACAAATGCTTAAAACTCATATATAATAAACCTCGCGATTACTCCACTAATAAGTTAGTACGTATGACTGAAGTACCGCTAGTCATAGACCAAATTAAGAAATTAAAGATAAACTTTAAAAATAATTTACGTAATATTAACAATAAAATGGTAGGAACTCTTGTTTCTTCTTCTTTACTAACATAAACTGCTGATAGCATTTATTTGTTTTTATTTTGTTCTGTTTTGTTTTTTCGTAGATGTAGGTTTAGCTTAGTGGATTTAGGTTTAGTCAAAATCAATCACTGTGGTTTTTTGTCAAAAATATTTTCCACTAAATTAATACTCATACATGATTAAATTTTAAATAATGTCAAATATTGTTAGACATAAGTTAGTTATTAAAAAAAAATAAGAGTTTTATATAGGAGAAAAGTCGATAAGACTGAACTTCAAGAGAATTGTAACAAAAATTAAAATATTAATAATAAAATAAAACTTGATAAACTAAAAAAAACTATTCAAAATTTATTGTTGTCTAACGAAAAGTGAGTCAAAATGTGAGTTTTAATATACTTTCACCCTTCGGCTCAAAACCTTACCTTTAATTTTTTTTTTTTAAGGTCAACAAATTACCTTTTCAACGATATACTGTTCTTGATGGTATTTTGATTTGTTAGGTTTTTATTGAGTTTTTTATGAGATATGCCATGAATTTTCAGTACAAAGTTTTACCGCATGAGTAAAAAATCGACCATATTCTCTATTCGGTCACAGATTAGAACTTAATATCCCTTTTTTCTATAACCTCTAAAAACAAAAAATCCCAAAAGGTAACAACATGCTGAAACGATTAAAAATTTAAAAGGTTAGAGCGACGAGGCGCCAATATTATTTGTTCCTTTTGAAATGTCTATTTATTTTTAATTCTCTTTATCTCTCTCCCTCTCAAAAATAAAAACAATGTTTTAAGAACTTAGGATAAGAAAAAATAAATTTTAATAAGTTAGTTTGTTCAAATTTAGATTCAGTAAAAATTGGTCTTTAAGAATAATTAGTTAAAATATTTTTAGAGTTAAATAAAAACAAAATAAGTGACAAAAAATATTTTTTACGAATAAAATTAAATTAAAAATAAGTACTAGTGCTATAAATATAAAATATAATTTTAATAAAATTATTATTTTAATAAAATTATATTAAATAAATATTTTATCAAAATGTTGTGTGCCAAACATGAAATGCCATTTGAACGAATGCCATAAATGCCCCGGAGTGAATGGAATGGAGCAATTCTTCGAACAAATTCTTGAAGAAAACCAAATGGAGAGTATACCATACAAACAATGGGTCAATCAAAGCGGTAAATTTTGAACTAGCTTATTTTTGAATTACGCCATTCATTACGCCATTTGAACTACGCCGTTCAGTAATTTATTTTAATAATTTTTTTAAAAAATAAGTAGAACGAGCTTGGAAAATATTACGCGTTCTTCTGATGATTTCATTAGGTCGTATAGCATGCAGCTGGCAACTTTGATTCCACACGATTTCATCGCGAAGAAACAATCTGATTTTTTGAAAATGAAAAAGGATCAACTGCAGCAAGGCGAGTTTATTGTAATCTCCGACTTTGCGGAAAATTATCACTGCGTTATTCAGGTATATATTCATTTCCAATCGATTCGAAAAATTGGTTGGATCTACCATTTTATATTAAATGCGAAACTTTTTAAGGATGAAGTACAATCAGCACATTGGAACTTCATCCACCAAGCAGGTTACACTTCATCCGTTTGCGATTTATTGCAAAGATGAGAGAGATGAGTTGAAGTTCAAAAGTCTTCTGATAATTGCCGAGAGTCCGAAGCACAACTATGAAGCAGTATACCAATTTCAGCAGAAACTTTTTAAATTCTTGGATGAGACTTTTCAATTCGTCACAAGAATATACTTCTTTTCGGATGGAGCAGCTTTGCAGTACAAAAACGAAAAAAAATTCTTTCAATTGTGTCAACATAGAAAGGCCCATAATTTCGATGTTGAATGGCATTTCTTTGACACGGCGCATGGAAAGGGCCTTTGCGATGGTTTTGGAGGTGCCTTTAAGCGCAACGCAACAAGAGCTAATCTCCAGAAAAAATTCGAAGGCCATATAACAACTGCAAAAGAATTCTACCAATTTCCAGATTTTGTCCAGAAGGAGAATACAAGAAAATTGAAAAGAGATTTGAAAAAAAATTCGACAAAGTGTCAACTATCGCAGGAACACAAAAATTTCACTGCTTTACTCCAATCAACGACAAAGAAATTAAAGTCTCAAGATTCTCAGCTTCGAATGATTTTACAATCTTTAAATTAATTAATTAAACAGAATTTACAGAAACCGTTTTGCATAACACTATTTACAGATCGAAAAAAAAATAAACTAAATCATATCATTTCCTGTTCTGTGATTTTTTAATTTTTAATTTGTTCAATTTTTTAATTTTCTTTTACTATATATGTATTTGTATTTTTCTAATGTTCTTAATAGTCTTAAGATTTGTGTTACTACTGGGCAAGAATTGAGTCTCGGCCTGTTTGCCATCGTTGATTAAATAAATAAATAAATAGTGTATTCATACAGATAATAAAATAATAAATTTATTTTTAATAAAAGAAACACTTGTTTGTATTTCGCAAATTAATTTTTGTTTCTAACTTAATTTATTTTAAAATAAAATTAAAATTAAAAACAGCTCAACCGGTTTCGGTTTTTACACCATTTTTAAGAGCTTCAAAATTGTTACAATTTTGAAGCTCTTGAAAATGGTGTAAGAACCAAAACCGGTTGAGCTGTTTTTAATTTTAATTTTATTTTAAAATAAATAAAGTTAGAAACAAAAATTAATTTGCGAAATACAAACAAGTGTTTCTTTTATTAAAAACATTGTGGAAAAAACCACCTGTTGTATGGTGGACCCCCAAACCCTTTATCCAATGTACTCCAAAAGCCGATAAAATCTTTTTCATGTTACTTAAAAGCTTTTATCAACGTTTCATGAAAATCGATCGGTAATTGTAGGTTACAGTAGGGATGAACACCTGAAAAAAAAAACTTTTTAACCGGAATTGACAAACTGGAAGTTGGTATGCAGAAATATTGGAAACAGTACTAAAACTTTATATACTAAGTTTCAGTAAGATCATAGTCCCGGATTAGAAGTTATTAAAGATTTAAACTTAGAGGTGTTCGGGCGACCCCCACCATTTTGTCCAAATTTAAAATGAATCCAGATCTTCCATTTTCAAGTGAACCTGTATCATTTGCCAAATTTTCATCAAGATCCTATGCAGAAAGTGCTGCATATTTGCGAATGACAGCATCTGTTACAGAAATAAACTGACAGACTACATTTTTTGTGATTATAATAATATTCTTCACCTGTACACTAGATTTCAGATTTTAGAAAGTACTTGCACGATGTACCGTTTTTTTACAACTTTAACGCGTGACTGACGCGTTCGGTTACAGGATTTTAGTGACTGACGATCATAAAACTTATTTTTAATTAAAATTCTGCTCTCAAACCAATTTTCAGGTTTTATAAAGTAGCTGCAAGATACATGGTATTTTTACAACATAGGAGCCCCACCCACCCCAAACGCTAACGAATCCAGCTGACTGACGGAAGACTATTTCTCTACTCAACATATGTGAAATAATATTAAAATCAACCTTTATAAAGTGCTTGCAATGTTATGTCGCTCAGCTCTCGGACTATTACTTATTTAATTGCAGTTTAAACGATGTTTTCGGGACTATGAAAACCAATATTAGTTAAGTACATGCAAATTACTTGTATAACATAGTATCGTATGTGAATTAACGCTTTTTATGAATGCAAACGTTTATTTACAACGGCCTTTTTAACGAAATTTTGTATAATAGCTATTTATTTATATAGAACGAAAAGTGAAACTTTAAAGTACGAGCTAGTTGTTTACCGAAATTACTAGTGAGTACCTTTAAAAACACTTTTCGTTTGAGGTAAATACAAAATTTTATTTCATACTGGAAATTTATTCAAATAAAAGAAATGAGTTTCAAATTTTGCTCAAAAAGTTGAACTTTAATGTCCTAGGACTTTTTAAAATTTTGTAAAGTCCTAGGACGTTAAAATTCAACGTTTATGGTACAAAAATTGAACTTTAACGTCCTAGGACTTTATAAAATTTTATAAAGTCCTAGGACATTAAAGTTCAACTTTTTGTACCATAAATAATCCGAAAAATGTCGTTTTAGATATCAGTATGAAATAAAAAATATTATATTTTAACTCTATATTAAAGTTGGGATTTCAACAATAAACATGAGCACTGGTAAAGTTCAAAAATCAAAAATTTGCTCACCAAATTTTTCGATTGAAAATTAGTTCTTTTTTTTAAATTTTCTTCATAAAACATCGAAAATTAAATATTTCGCTTTGAAAAAATGTGGGATTATTTAAAACACAAAAAAAAAACATTTTCACCGATTTTCATGAAAATATAATACTTTTGCGAAAAACAAAAAAAACGGTTTTTTGCATTTTTCTCGATAATTTTGTGGTTATCGTCAATAATGTCCAGTAAGATAGTTTTAGATTTTTTATTATCTACAACTTTTACGTTCAACTTTTTTCTATAGGATGCATAGTTTACCAAAAAATCGCAAAAAACTAATAGCTGCCCCCAAAAACGTATATACTACAACCCCCCACCACCTTCCGGGACTTTTGCTCAGTCCGGTCGATTTTTCCTTAATATCTTAGACCATTAACTACATTTTCCGACCATTTATTTGTATACTGCTCAGAATTTTTCGTCTATTTCGATATTTATATCGGTTTGGAAATAGAACAAGTTTTTTCAGTGATAGAATATTTCGAAGAAATTAAACCGGATATCGGACTGATTTAAAATAACTGAATAATTCGGCTTATCGGCTATCAGATATCGGGAATCGAATATCTAGTTTTAATCACTGAGAAAGACAGTGCGTCACATGATGAAGACATATGTCACTACGACACTACCTTGGTCATATGGTAACTACAGCTTAGTCATTTTATTATATGAATGAAGTCTGTATTGCGCAAATAGGTATAGAAAATAATGTAAAGCTAATTAGTTCTTTCTTATATTGACTGAAACTTTTTATAAAAAATTTATCAAATCAAAATCGCCTCCTTAAAGTTATCAACAATAAAATTAATTCCCATCAAATTTATAGCTTGCTTAAACTTTAAAGCAGTATGGTTTGGATGATGACTACACTTTTAACAATCCACAACTTTTAAGATCCGAAAAGAAAATGTTTTCATTACCAAAAATATTCATTAATTCCATTCGAAAATAAAATGGCATTTTAAAACGTTTCATGCTCTAAAAATTTTTTGTTCTTTTGTTTTTCAAACAACTTTTCTTTTGAAAGTCATCATAAATTTTCCACTATAATTTAAAAAAAATTTATTTCAAATAAATGTCATTGGAATAAAATGGTCTTTTAACTAACTTTAGTCTAAATATTAGTTTTGTATGCTAGAATTTAGAAATAATATTATTAAAGTTTGTATGATAGACACATTTAGAGCTGAATTGAGTAAAGAAGATGGAAAAGGCAGAATAATCTATAGCTCTCTACATATAAACTGCAGTAACTTGCCTAATAATATATTATTGTACAATAATCACAGACAGAATGATCCCACTATACACAACACAATGTATGTAAAATTTTTTACAATTGGACAATTGGACAATTTGTAAACGTTTCTGTTTCAAGGAAATAGTTTTTACTAAACTTGTTAATCATATTTGTTTGTTAATTAAAAGTGAAAATCGAATTTTTACAAAACTACTCGGCTAAGCTTTCTTTAGTGCATTTTCCATACTTTTTGCGTGTGCTTTATGCTACAAGTAACATGTTTTGTAAATTTTCATCTGATTTTACTCTTCCTAAGTACTCCTGGATTAGAGCCACACCTCTCTTAGCAACATCATTTGTAACTTGTAAACAAGAAAATATAATTGTTGTGCTTTTTGGTTTTGAAAATTATGTTTCAGTCCGAACCTATCGAAAAGTTTAATTGTACTAGGTGACACAAAGCTACCTAATGTTTGTTGAGGCCAATTATTGATATAATTTGCTGTTAGAGACAATCGTTGAAGACCAAAACCTTGGCGACCTTTAAACGAAAAAACTGAGTTGCTTGATTTTTCTTTTGAAATAATTTTTTCAACCATGTTTTTCTTTTCTGAAATTGTCACATCATTATGTAAAATTGCCATACCAGCCAGTTCTTCTGTCAAATACCATGGATGACTTTCAAATTTTTTAATTGCCACATCGGAAATCATTTTATTGATATTTTTGTATAAGATTAAATCATTCATAAGTTGAAAATCGTTCTTAGGAGTGTTGATTGCATTGGTTGAATTAAACCAATACTTTACATATAAAAGAACAATGCAGACACAAAGATTTTATACCAGCTTCCTTTCTTTTTGGTAATGCTTCTTGATTTCTAAACATGAATATCTTCAGACTGTAGATGGCTCGTGACATGAAACGAGCTTGGCTAATAGCTCCGGGTTTGTAAAATTTGATTCCACTGGGGGGAAGATTTGATGATTTGTAAAATTTGATTCCACTGGGATTCCTCCAAGAAAAACAAATTTGAGCTCCAATAACTCTTTGTAATCATCACGACATTGTTTCTCCTGAAATATTTTGTCGTAGACATTTTTTTCTATATTTTGTACACTGAAAAAAAAATTGAAGTTCATGACAACCTCATCTCGAAGTTGGCAGTTTATTATTCACGCAAAGAAAAATTATTTGCAATCAATTTCAGTGTGATTGGGACAACTGCACGATAACATTTTCTTAACAACAGAACGAGGTTTATTTAAAATATAAAGTGTTATATCCAATATAACAGTAGTTGAATAAAGATAATAACTATTTCCCTGAATAAAAATTTCTTTGCCCTTAAATCATAAATTTTTCATTTTAAAGTTTAAGTATCTGAGATTAATTGAACTATATTTTACTTTCACATAAATTTCGTGTGATTGTCTCAACTTCATCGATTTATAATTGTAGAGTTGTTGAAGCAATTTCGTAGTTTGATTCGCCATATGTGACCGCACGGTGAGGTTGAGACAATTGCATTTCGATTGGAAATAGGACATGTTTTTTTCAGTATAGAATACTTTTTATTACAGTTCATATTAAACACTTTTACTATAAAAATAACTTAAAACACCACTAAAATCATACTTAAAATACTTTTACACTAGATATTAACTTGAACGTTGTGCGTTGTATTGATCTACTGCAATTTTGTGCGTGTTTAAACGCGTAAAATGTTTATGCAGTCCATCGCTTTGGTGTGGACATATATTATTAGTAGACATAATTGTGTCTACTATGTTGTTATATTTTTATTTTATATTATTATCAGATCCCATAAAATACGTATAGATACAAAAATAGTAATTATTTTTATGAAGTATTTAATAACTTGTCGCTGCCACGAATAATAACAAAGATAACGGTCAAGATTAAAAGAGTGATGAACGGCTAGATTTTTCTATTGTACCAGTCTATCATTCTTAGGAAACATTAAAAGTTTTTGAGTATTATAATAATTAAAATTAAGTGCCACAAAACGAAATTAATCAGACAACTAACATTTTTATGTGTATAATTCGTTAAAGTATTTATTTAGAAAATAAATTACGAATATGCAAAACATTAAAAGGCTTGTGGCACAGTCAGAATTTGACATATCGAGCTGAATTTTTGATACGACTTATTTAAGCGTATAAGGCACCAATTAAAATAACGGCCCTCGAGATTTTATAAATTTCAAATTTAAGGGACACCCTAATATATATATATATATATATATATATATATATATATATATATATATATATATATATATATATATATATATATATATATATATATATATATATATATATATATATATATATATATATATATATATATATATATATATATATATATATATATATATATATATATATATATATATATATATATTGTAATAAGCTTCGTCCAGAATGGGTTAATTTAATTTACTCATAAATAACCAATACATTCTGCTTCCCACATTCAGACTATGGCAAAGATGAATTAAAAGTTAACTCCTTTTAACTAATACATTTTGCATAAATTAATTAAATATGAGTTCGCTAATGTTTACATTTATGCAAGTATGAATGAAAATAGGTGTGGCCTATTGTTTCTAGAAAATACACTGGAAACAAAAACTGAGTAGCAGAAGTTTCTGCTTATTTGTTTTTGTTATATAAATAAGCGAACAAAATATCAGATTATCAGTTTTAATTTTGCAATTAAAAGTGTTTATAAATATTCGCAAGTATAAGGAACAATCGGTGGTACTTGAGCCTGGGTACTAATAGTAAAAGAATTTGAACTTAGTGGAATAGTAAATACAGATTTTACGATTCCGACACTCATTGATTCAAATTGTGGAAAAGCGGTGAAGTTTATCGTGCATAAATTGGAGACCCTGGAATTTATTGTAATTAAAATCGGAAGTTGCTGTAACTGGTTGATAAATAAAGTTTGAGATTTTGTTAACTAAATATCTGTCTTTTTACTGTCGTATTTGCTCATTAATCGAAAAGAACCAACGAAGAGTCGTTACAGTGGTGTCAGAAGTGGGATTATTGAAACAATGGTCAAGACAGTAAATACCAGTGATCTCAGCCAGACTCAGCTGAAGGATGAGTTGAAGAAAAGGAATGCTCCAATCCATGGAACAAAGGCAGAACTTGCATTCCGACTGCGTAAAGTTTTAGAAGAAGCAGGCCAAAACACAGAGGTCATAGAAATTGAGCCGGAGGAAGCTCCGGTTCAGAATGCCCCAGCAATTGATCCGATGATGGTGTTGATGAAAGAAATGATGGCAGAGCAGCAACAACAACTTGCTGATATGATGGCCAAACAAGGAAACAACCAACAACAACAATTTGCTGATATGATCGCCAAACAAGGAAACAATCTGATGGCCCGACAAGAGAAACAGGCAGCAGAACAAAAAGTAGAGCAACAACAACAACTTGCTGATATGATGGCCTGACAAGAAAAACAGGCAGCAGAACAAAAAGTAGAGCAACAACAACAACTTGCTGATATGATGGCCCGACAAGAAAAACAGGCAGCAGAACAAAAAGTAGAGCAACGACAACAATTTGCTGATATGATGGCGAAGCAAGAAAGTCTACGTGAAGTAATCGAGTCACGTATATCCAGTGCAGAGGTTAAAATCAACAACATGGAAAGGGAGCTGCGGAAAGTTACCGAAGAACATGAAGAGAAATTACGCAATCTTTCGAGTGAATTCCGCCAAGAAATAGCGCAAGTGAAGTCAGGTAACATGATCAATCGATCAACTAGTTCAGCTCCAGCTAGAGTGAAAATACCCGCATTTGATGGATCTACATCATAGCAGATATTTAAGATACAATTTGAGATAGCAACAACTGGGGTTGATCACCAGCAAAAAGCAAATGCGCTTATATTGGCATTGAAGGGACCTGCTGCTGAAATTTTACAGACATTATCAGCGACAGAGCGTGATTACAGCAAGCTAATGGAGGCCTTAGAAGTAAGATATGGGGAAAGTCATATGCAAGCTCTCCATCGCATGCAGCTCAAAACACGAAAACAACGAGTCAGCGAAACTTTGCAAGAATTAGAGGCTGACATTATGAGACTGGTAAATCTGTCATATCCAAATTATAACGCTGAACACCGAGACGAACTGGCAGCTGATACATTTATCAATGCTCTTCGAGATGTACAGATGAGAAATCAGCTGTGTCTAGGCAGGAAGAAACTACCTGCGGAAGTCTTAGCATTGGCCCTACAAATGGAAGCTAGAAAAAGAGCGTATGGCTCAGATAGAGTACGTCAGATCGAAGTTGCTGAAGAACTACTAAAAGCAGCGCTTGATGAAGTGATCATGCGTGTCAAAAGTTTGGAAGATAAGCCTGAACGAAATCAACGAAGAAGATCTAGCAGAGTAGGATGCTGGAATTGTGGGCAGTTAGGGCACATCAGATGGGAATGCAAAACACTAGTAGCAGCAAAATAAGGAATAGTTCCAGGCCGGTTGATGAAGCTTTCAAACAAGCAAGTGGATGTCAAACAGGAAGGAGATTGCCGCGTTGAACACCGGAAGGGAAGAATACATTGTAACGCTGATGATCTTTCAAGAAGACCCTGTATTGAGGAGCGCAAGTCATGTAGCAGGACTGAGAGAAATGAAGCAATGAAAGTGAGCCAAATCAAGTTCCAAACTCCTGAGGATTGGTGTACCGAGGCAATTAAAAGAGAGCATCTAGAAGATCCAGCTATGGCTCCAATATTGAAATGGAAAACCGAAGGAAGGCGACCGGAGTGGAAAGAGGTAGCACCTTTAAGTACGGAGGTGAAATGCTACTGGGCGCAATGGGACTCAATATTAATGGACAACGGGATACTAAAAAGAAAATAGGAGTCCGCTGATGGAAAGAAAGTGTTAGAACAACTGGTGTTGCCATCAAGTCGAGTAGAAGAGGTACTGGAAAAGCTGCATGTTAGTATTTCTGGAGGACAACTGGGAGTCAATAAAACCCTAGCCAAAGAAAGGGAGAGCTTTTATTGGGTAAGGTATCGAACAGACGTGGAGCAATGGTGTCGGCGATGCGATACTTGTGCGGCGAGCAAAGGACCAAAGACAAGAACTCGAGGAGAGATGCAACAGTACAATGTGGGCGCCCCAAAGGAGAGAATTGCTATAGACATCGCGGGGCCATTTCCGGAAACGACGAAAGGTAACAAATACATCATGGTGGTCATTGATTACTTTACAAAATGGCCGGAAGCGCATGCGATACCGAACCAGGAGGCAGTTACGGTCGCTGAAACGTGAATCATAATGTTTAAATAATATTGATAAATATTGAATATTTGCACTATTTTTTATCATTTTTTTCAAAATGAAAATCTAAGCACAAAAGATTCCTAAAAAATCAGCTGTTTTAAAAATTTACTAAACTTTGTTGTCCTCGATATAGATGAAAATGACCAAGCTCAAAAATGAAAGCTTTTGCACACGTAAATACGTAGATAAAGCTATCCAAAACTTAAAAAACAAATTGTTTAAGCTAGGAGGTTGAGACCTTGGGGCTGTTAAAACAAAAACAAACGGACATGCTTTCATCATTTTTGAGTCTATTTTGTTTAAACTAAAACTAGCTTTTAATTCAACTTTTCAACTATAACCGCAGAAACTTTCAGCTTTTTAACCCAAGAAGTTCAAATGCAATTAGCATTATACTAACCTAATGCAAGCCACTCTCACGCTATATAATTACAACAACGGGATTTGTTAAAAAATATCCAATAGAAATATTAAATAAATTTTCTTTTGTTTCTTCTTTTAAGTTTTTATTTTTTTTTCGCAAAAATTTAAAAGATGTTGTTTTGAATGTTTGTTGTTGTTGTTTTGAAAATTCATTATTGTTTTGAATTAGGGAATAGTTTCTTTGGAATATTTGGAAGTGGTTTAGTTGAAATCAGAGGCGTAGCTAGGGGGGGGCGGTCCGCCCCGGGTGTCACCCGTTTTGGGGTGACACCCGAACGTAAAAAAATTAAACAAACCATCACAATGTTTTCAACGATAAATCACTTCGAAACCGTTTTGGGGTGACACCCGAACGTAAACAACTTAAACAAACCATCACAATGTTTTCAATGATAAATCACTTCGAAACCGTTTTGGGGTGACACCCGAACGTAAAAAACATAAACAAACCATCATAATGTTTTCAACGATAAATCACTTCGAAACCGTTTTGGGGTGACACCCGAACGTAAACAACTTAAACAAACCATCACAATGTTTTCAATGATAAATCACTTCGAAACCGTTTTGGGGTGACACCCGAACGTAAACAACTTAAACAGACCATCACAATGTTTTCAATGATAAATCACTTCGAAACTGTTTTGGGGTGACACCCGAACGTAAATAACATAAACAAACCATCACAATGTTTTCAACGATAAATCACTTCGAAACCGTTTTGGGGTGACACCCGAACGTAAACAACTTAAACAAACCATCACAATGTTTTCAATGATAAATCACTTCGAAACCGTTTTGGGGTGACACCCGAACGTAAAAAACTTAAACAAACCATCACAATCTTTTCAACGATAAATCACTTCGAAACCGTTTTGGGGTGACACCCGAACGTAAACAACTTAAACCATCACAATGTTTTCAATGATAAATCACTTCGAAACCGTTTTGGGGTGACACCCGAACGTAAAAAACTTAAACAAACCATCACAATGTTTTCAACGATAAAACACTTCGAAACCGTTTTGGGGTGACACCCGAACGTAAACAACTTAAACAAACTATCACAATGTTTTCAACGATAAATCACTTCGAAACCGTTTTGGGATGACACCCGAACGTAAAAAACTTAAACAAACCATCACATGTTTTCAACGATAAATCACTTAGAAACCATTTTAACCAGGTTATCCATATAATTTTAATTTATAAATTGTGATAACTTATAAATGTGTCCTATAAATGTGTTATTGGTTCAAAAAAAATCTATTCTACTTTTTAAAATTTTTGAGTTATTACGTGAAATAAAATTTTAACAATATTAATCGAATCAACATGTTGAGCATTGAATCCCATCACCACAATTACTCAATAGCTTTGAATATTCCTATATATACCATATTGACCGTTTTTTACGATATATTATTTAGTATGCAAGCATGATTATTTAATGACCAGGTCTGAAAACACATATGCTGAATAATGTATAGGAAAAGTGGTTTACGTCGATAATGTGGCACCCTTTGTCGATAGGGTGGCACCCTTGAGTTACAATGTCTCTATTCCAAAATTATTTCTAAAATATCCGCTTAACCTTACTACCTAATATATGTTTTACATTTCAAGCAAATTAATTGCAAACACCTAAGGAAACTAACAAACAATCAAATTACCGTGTTTATAAATGATCTCAAAATAATATTTTTTCCTTAATCTTGAAACAACTCAAAGAATAAATTGAAATAGATCGTTTTTCAATGGACACAAAAATAATTACTGTAGAATAAAATGGCAGTTATGCAATTACTGCAGTTTTGCAAATTTTTGTAGGTTGATACATACTCATACTGTTTGTTTTCAGTTTTATATATTTATATATTTGAATTAAATGAAAGTTTATCATTTAAAATTACATTTTGTTGGGTTTTAAATCCCTTGGAAATTTCAAACTCATCAAGTGATTCTTTTAAAGATCCTTGGCTACATAAATGTAAAGCCTTCAATTTTTTTTTAAAAGTGGTGTAGCTATTGTTATTAACTATGTAAATGGTTTGCAAAAATAAACTTTAAATTTTGTTTATTTTTCTTCTTAGGCAGGTGTTCCTTAAATCAGTCTTTAAAACATTTTCCGGTTTTCCCGATGCAAAATTTTTCACAAAAATCACATTCAATTTAGTAAATTATTGAGCATGATTCTAATTGGATATTTAATTTTGGTTTCAATTCTTTATATAAAATATCTTTTAGGATTTCATACTTATATTTTTTCAAATAGTTCCTTATAATATTAGGCTATGATTTGTATATTCCATTTTATCAAATATTATTTAATATAAGTTGTTACAAGGAAATTTAAATAAATTAATTTTCTTGGCGGTGTATTTAGTCGTTAACACAGTGTACTTATTATGAACTATGTACCTATTATGTATCCTACAAATATATTTAGAATTAATGCTTTGCTGATACCTATACTATAATTAAAAATATTTTTTTAGATTTCGTTTAGCAAATATCCCAAAAAATAAATATGCCACGAGGAGTTCATACATTTTAAAGAAAAAGTTGGTTCCAGCAGAGAAAGACCAAATCTATAAATATGTTACAAAACCCAATGATATCCAATGTTCATCAAAAGAAACTGATTATCACGTTGATGCAACGAATGTTTCAGAGAATAGTGGCTCATCTTCGGAAAGTAACAGCAACAATACAGAATTAATAATGATAACCTATGATGACGAATTAGAAAGAAATAATGAAAATTACAGTGATAATGCCGCTAATGCTTCTACTATCGAAGACAGTATTTGCATGGGTGAATCACTTCAGGACTTAAGAGATGTATCACATTGGAATATACTCGTCTCTGGTAATGTTCGCATTGAAATCATAAAAAAAGAAAGTGAACATTTTCAAAATAGAGAAGGGTCGTTTGTTACTGTATCTAGACACGGGTTAGACATAAAAGGTGATGTTCGCCATCTTTCTAAAGAATGGTTTTATAAAATGATGAATAATGGTGAAAAAATTCTACGGCCATGGATTGTTTATTCTCCTGTAAATAATAACTTGCGTCCTGTATTGCTTCTGTTGTCGTGTATTTGCTGTCACCAATAATAATAATACAAAATCAACATTTACTACTGGATATCAGAAACGGTGGAAACTAAATCCCAAAGTGGCCGAGCATGAAACTTCAAATGAACATCTGGAGAATTTTGAAAAGTGGAAAACTTTGGAAATGAGGTTAAAAATTCATAAAACGATACGAGACGCAGCCTTGCAATTAATATATAATAAAAAACAGAAGTGGAAACATCTTTTATCAAGATTATTGGATATAACTTTGTTTTTATCTAAACAAAACCCAGCATTTCATGGACATGATGAAGGACAAAGTTCTTCAAATAAAGGCAATTTCTTAGAACTAACCAAACTATTGTCAAAGTATGATGTAGTGTTAAAAGAACACATTTTGAATTTGGAGCATGGTAAATCACCAAAAGTATCATACTTGTCACCAGATATACAAAATGAGTTCATAAATGTTTTAGCGATCCACGTAAAGTTTAAGCTTGTCAACGAAATTAAATCGGTTAAATATTTTGGAATTATGTTTGATAGCACACCTGACATTTCACAAATTGATCAAATGTCAGAAGTGATTCGTTATGTGAAAATTGATGGTAGTAAAGTGGAAATCAAGGAAGTATTCCTTGGATTTTTTCCTTTACGTGGAAAAAAGCCGCTGATTTAAGCGATGAAATTCTTACACTGAAAAAAAAATTGAAGTAATGATAACTGTTCACGCATTATCGTGAATTGTTTATTAGTTTACCTGAAAAATCAAAATATTTTAAATTAGAATCAAAACAAAACCAATTAAAGATTTATTTATTATTTATAAAATTATGCAAAACATTACCAAAACAATCCTTTTGAAATGTCAACGAAACTTTCAATTTTGAATTGACGTGTTCGGTATATTTTGATCATTCATTCGATATTTTCAATTTTCACATTGAATTTATGTGTTCGTTATTCTATATTATTAATTCGATAGTTTCGAGATCGTTGGTAAACTTGACAGCTGTGATTTGTAGAGTTTTGGCTTTCTATATAATGGACTGTTTTGGTAGTTTTGCTCTCTTATTCTTACGAATTTATATCTGAATAGTATTGTCAGTAAAAAGTGTTGTTTGTATTACCATGTAGTTGGTTGAATATGAGCTAAGCTCTCTCTTTTAGTTTTAAGTGAATTTTTAAATGTTTTGTATTTCCATGTGTTAAAATCAGTAATTGTAAAATTAATAAACGAAGTTTACATAAAGTTGTGTGCATCAGGTCAGTTTTTTAATGTATATAAATTAACCAAATAGTTTTTTCTTTGTTCTCTGACAAATATTCGTCGAGTGTGCATGCAGTAAAAAAAAACTCGTATAAGTTTCATCGATTGGAACGGGTGATGTGTCCATGCATCTTTCATTTCATATGTACATAACCTCAACTATTATATGAGCTGATATTTTCATCATTGCATAGTTCATCTCATATGTACATAATCTCAACTATTATATGATCTGATGTTTTCGTCATTACTTCAGTGAATCATCGCAATTACAAAACTTCAAATATTATATGAGCTGATATTTTCATCATTGCATAGTTCATCTCATATGTACATAATCTCAACTCTTATGTGATCTGATGTTTTCGTCATTACTTCAGTGAATCATCGCAATTACAAAACTTCAAATATTATATGAGCTGATATTTTCATCATTGCATAGTTCATGTCATATGTACATAACTTCAACTATTATATGAGCTGATATTTTCATCATTGCATGGTTCATCTCATATGTACATAGTCTCAACTATTATATGATCTGATGTTTTCGTCATTGCTTCAGTGAATCATCGCATTTACATAACTTCAAATATTAAACGAGCTGATATTTTCATTTCATATGTGCATAACTTCAAATATTATATGAGCTGATATTTTCATCATTGCATAGTTCATCTCATATGTACATAATCTCAACTATTATATGATCTGATGTTTTCGTCATTACTTCAGTGAATCATCGCAATTACATAACTCCAAATATTATATGAGCTGATATTTTCATCATTGCATAGTTCATGTCATATGTACATAACTTCAACTATTATATGAGCTGATATTTTCATCGTTGCATAGTTCATCTCATATGTACATAATCTCAACTACTATATGATCTGATATTTTCGTCATTACTGCAGTGAATCATCGCAATTACATAACTTCAAATATTATATGAGCTGATATTTTCATCATTGCATAGTTCATGTCATATGTACATAACTTCAACTATTATATGAGCTGATATTTTCATCATTGCATAGTTCATCTCATATGTACATAATCTCAACTATTATATGATCTGATGTTTTCGTCATTACTTCAGTGAATCATCGCAATTACATAACTTCAAATATTATATGAGCTGATATTTTCATCATTGCATAGTTCATCTCATATGTACATAATCTCAACTATTATATGATCTGATATTTTCGTCATTACTTCAGTGAATCATCGCAATTACATAACTTCAAATATTAAACGAGCTGATATTTTCATTTCATATGTACATAACTTCAACTATTATATGAGCTGATATTTTCATCATTGCATAGTTTATCTCATATGTACATAATCTCAACTATTATATGATCTGATATTTTCGTCATTACTTCAGTGAATCATCGCAATTACATAACTTCAAATATTAAACGAGCTGATATTTTCATTTCATATGTGCATAACTTCAACTATTATATGAGCTGATATTTTCGTCATTACTTCTGTTAATCATCTCGTTTGCATAACTTCAATTATTATATGAGCTGAGATATTTTCATCATTGCATCATTCATCTCACTTACATAATTTCAACTATTATATGAGCTGAGACATTTTCGTCATTGCTTCAATCAAAACATCTCATATGTACATGATTTTCAACTATTATATGAGTCGATATTAGTCTCTGTATTTCTCTGGGTCTCACATTACCTTGATATTTGCATCACGGTGTTGGAAGTTGATGTGCCAACCAACTCACATCAAAATATATCGTCAGGAAAAAAATACAGTCCACCTCTCATCGACGCCGCATCATTTGGTCCTTCGAGCCGGATACATACGCAGCTCGTCTCAAAATAACTTCGGAAGAAATAAGACCAACCAACGTTTTTGGATAATTTAAGGTACCATTTAGTATAATTTATAAGTAACTTAATTATTTAAATTTTCGTCAAATATCATTAACATTATGCATTTCTCTAGCATTTATATTGTCATTGTTTATTAACACGACTTGCGTGATCGTATAATCGTGACTTTTTCGGGACATTCACTACTACGGGGTGTACAATATCGCTCAGTCGATTGTTTAATTGTCTATGGTGGATGACTTGTCGGATTGTTCCATTCTATTGACATATTCCGTTCTGAACAATGTTCATCCGTTTTTCTCTTCGATATTAATTTTCCATAGGTTAACATGCCGGATTCCCCTGACGTAGACCTCTTGAAAAAACAACGTCGTACAAAATCTCGTCATACCTGAATGGAATTTGAATTCCAAAATAATTTTGTTGTCATCGTTACTATTTTTAAAAAAATCTTTATACATCTCGTCGTATTCTAATGGAATTTGAATTCCAAAATAAATTTCTTATTTTCATTAATATTTTAATTCAGTTCGTCGTACTTTAATGGAATTTGAGTTCCAAATAAATTTGTTGTCGTCGCTACTATGTTGCAAATCGTCATTCATTTTTCGTCGTGCCTTATTGGAATTCGATTGTTCGTTAATAATTGGAGTCATTATTCGTTTCGTCGTACTTAGTAGAATGTGATCTCCAGATATAATTGTTGTCTTCGTTAATATGTTCAAAATCGTTATTCGTTTTTCGTCGTACCTTGTTGGAATGCGATTTTTCGTTAATAGTTGGAGTCACTATTCGTTTTCGTCGTACTTAGTAGAATGTGATTTCCAGATACAATTGTTGTCTTCGTTAATATTTTAGAAAATCTTTCTGTCGTATTTTTAAATCACTCGTCGTACCTTATTAGATTAATTGTTATTTTTAGGATTCTGTTATACTATGTATTATATTCATCGGATTCTAGTAGATTAAATAGCATATTCATCGGATGTTCCAATATTAAATTACCAATTTATTCATCGGATCATTTCAAAATCATCGTTTTTAGGTGTGGAGTAATTAATTAGTTAATCCACATCGTTCGTCAATCAACATGGAAGTTTTGATATTGGTTTGTCCAACATTCGCTGGTATTTGGATGTGTTAGCTTCATTAATTTTTCGTCGTTCTCCTTGTTGCTATCATAATTCCAACAGATGTTCACTCTTGTCTCATTCTTCGTTGCCTTGGCAGAGTGTGCCTCACAGCCCACCTTCGTCGTATAGTCGTTGAGACAAAATCAAACAATTTTTTCCAATGTTAACCAATGTATACTTGCTAAATGGCTTACATGCCTCTTTTGTATTCAATAGTATCCGTCATTAGAATTCGTTTTAATTCAATATTTGGTAGTTAATAGTTCGGTAGTATCTTAAGTCGTTATAGGTTTAATTATAATTTAGTAAAATGGTTGTCTTCAGTAGGAATTAAGGTCATTAGTTATTTTCACGTGTCCTAGTATCTTAAGTCGTTATAGGTTTAATTATAATTTAGTAACATGGGAGTCTTCAGTAAGAATTAAAGTCATTAGTTATTTTCACGCGTCCTTCGTCTAGTTTATGTTACAAACCGAAAATGATTTCGTTTGAATTAGAATTTTATATTTTGTCATTTCCGTCTGCCAAATTGATAATTCAGGTTGTAGCACCGAGCTTTAATCGTTGACATTTAACTTTTGCAGGCCCCCTCTATTAGCGCCATGCGTGCTCAAATGCAACTGACAAATGGTTCATATGCATGTTCGCGTGTTTCGTCTCAAAGCAGTCCAGTTGGAAATCGGTATTAACTCATCAGCTGATCCTTTTTGAGCTTGGTTTCGTCGTATGTATGGTATCACGTAGCGGATTGTGATGTTTTTAAAAATTCTGCTTCCACAACATTGCCAACTTCATTGAAGCTCGTAATCTTCAGCATATCCAACAAGCAGCATTCATGTGGTCTATTCTTCGTCACAGAGTGTGTTCGACAACTCAATTTCGTTGTACAATCGTTGTGTCATTTTAAATTGAGCCTATTGTCATTTCCATTAACCCAGCTGAATCCATTCTGAAAACGCTCAGTAGCACGAATCAGCGTAATCTCACATCTTGATGTTGAAGATTTGCAGCAGTTTGTTGTATCAAGTAATTACAAACTAGTGGTGGTTTATATTTCACTAATTAATATTTGCAATCGTCCATGTAACTCGAGCAACAATGGTCTGCGACCAGTCTGTTCAGTCTGACAAGTCACTCACCTCGACTACAGTCATCCCTCAATATTCATACACTTAAAATTTACTTTAGTTGCTGTCCGTAACTGGTTTTAAGGGATTACGTAATTGCAACCATGTCGCAGCCTGGACCGTTTCATTTTGTTAAAGTAAATACTTTAAGGTCGCCAGTATGTTCACGCATTATCGTGAATTGTTTATTAGTTTACCTGAAAAATCAAAATATTTTAAATTAGAATCAAAACAAAACCAATTAAAGATTTATTTATTATTTATAAAATTATGCAAAACATTACCAAAACAATCCTTTTGAAATGTCAACGAAACTTTCAATTTTGAATTGACGTGTTCGGTATATTTTGATCATTCATTCGATATTTTCAATTTTCACATTGAATTTATGTGTTCGTTATTCTATATTATTAATTCGATAGTTTCGAGATCGTTGGTAAACTTGACTGTGATTTGTAGAGTTTTGGCTTTCTATATAATGGACTGTTTTGGTAGTTTTGCTCTCTTATTCTTACGAATTTATATCTGAATAGTATTGTCAGTAAAAAGTGTTGTTTGTATTACCATGTAGTTGGTTGAGTATGAGCTAAGCTCTCTCTTTTAGTTTTAAGTGAATTTTTAAATGTTTTGTATTTCCATGTGTTAAAATCAGTAATTGTAAAATTAATAAACGAAGTTTACATAAAGTTGTGTGCATCAGGTCAGTTTTTTAATGTATATAAATTAACCAAATAGTTTTTTCTTTGTTCTCTGACAAATATTCGTCGAGTGTGCATGCAGTAAAAAAAAACTCGTATAAGTTTCATCGATTGGAACGGGTGATGTGTCCATGCATCTTTCATTTCATATGTACATAACCTCAACTATTATATGAGCTGATATTTTCATCATTGCATAGTTCATCTCATATGTACATAATCTCAACTATTATATGATCTGATGTTTTCGTCATTACTTCAGTGAATCATCGCAATTACAAAACTTCAAATATTATATGAGCTGATATTTTCATCATTGCATAGTTCATCTCATATGTACATAATCTCAACTCTTATGTGATCTGATGTTTTCGTCATTACTTCAGTGAATCATCGCAATTACAAAACTTCAAATATTATATGAGCTGATATTTTCATCATTGCATAGTTCATGTCATATGTACATAACTTCAACTATTATATGAGCTGATATTTTCATCATTGCATGGTTCATCTCATATGTACATAGTCTCAACTATTATATGATCTGATGTTTTCGTCATTGCTTCAGTGAATCATCGCATTTACATAACTTCAAATATTAAACGAGCTGATATTTTCATTTCATATGTGCATAACTTCAACTATTATATGAGCTGATATTTTCATCATTGCATAGTTCATCTCATATGTACATAATCTCAACTATTATATGATCTGATGTTTTCGTCATTACTTCAGTGAATCATCGCAATTACATAACTCCAAATATTATATGAGCTGATATTTTCATCATTGCATAGTTCATGTCATATGTACATAACTTCAACTATTATATGAGCTGATATTTTCATCGTTGCATAGTTCATCTCATATGTACATAATCTCAACTATTATATGATCTGATATTTTCGTCATTACTGCAGTGAATCATCGCAATTACATAACTTCAAATATTATATGAGCTGATATTTTCATCATTGCATAGTTCATGTCATATGTACATAACTTCAACTATTATATGAGCTGATATTTTCATCATTGCATAGTTCATCTCATATGTACATAATCTCAACTATTATATGATCTGATGTTTTCGTCATTACTTCAGTGAATCATCGCAATTACATAACTTCAAATATTATATGAGCTGATATTTTCATCATTGCATAGTTCATCTCATATGTACATAATCTCAACTATTATATGATCTGATATTTTCGTCATTACTTCAGTGAATCATCGCAATTACATAACTTCAAATATTAAACGAGCTGATATTTTCATTTCATATTTACATAACTTCAACTATTATATGAGCTGATATTTTCATCATTGCATAGTTTATCTCATATGTACATAATCTCAACTATTATATGATCTGATATTTTCGTCATTACTTCAGTGAATCATCGCAATTACATAACTTCAAATATTAAACGAGCTGATATTTTCATTTCATATGTGCATAACTTCAACTATTATATGAGCTGATATTTTCGTCATTACTTCTGTTAATCATCTCGTTTGCATAACTTCAATTATTATATGAGCTGAGATATTTTCATCATTGCATCATTCATCTCACTTACATAATTTCAACTATTATATGAGCTGAGACATTTTCGTCATTGCTTCAATCAAAACATCTCATATGTACATGATTTTCAACTATTATATGAGTCGATATTAGTCTCTGTATTTCTCTGGGTCTCACATTACCTTGATATTTGCATCACGGTGTTGGAAGTTGATGTGCCAACCAACTCACATCAAAATATATCGTCAGGAAAAAAATACAGTCCACCTCTCACCGACACCGACAACCTCATCTCGAAGATGGCAGTTTATTATTCATGCAAAGAAAATATATTTACAAACGATTTCACCGTGATTGGGACAACTTCTCAGTACTCAGTAACATTTTCCTGATAACAGAATGAGGTGTAATTAAAATATAAAGTGCTATCTAATATAATAGTAGTTGAATAAAGTTAATAACTATTTCCATGAAAACATATTTCTTTGGCCTTATATCATGAATTTTTCATTTTAAAATTTAAGTATTTGAGATTAATTGAACTATATTTTATTTTCACATAAATATTTCATGTGATTGTCTCAACTGCATCGGCTTATCATTGTACGGTTGTTGAATCAATCTCGTAGTTCGATTTGCCATATCTGCCCGCACGGTGAGGTTGAGACAACTGCATTTCGATTGGAAATAGGACATGTTTTTTTCAGTGTAAAAATCTTGAAAATGATGGTATAGATGTTATGAATTGTCGCTCCCAAAGGTTATGATAATGCAGCTGTTATGAGTAGTATACATGGAGAAGTGCAAGCTATTATTAAAGCAAAAAATAACAAAGCAATTTTTGTGGGCTGCAAAGATCATTCAATTAATTTATACGGCCAACACTCGTCAGTGGAAGCCATTTTTACATGTTTTTCTGCTTCGACTAGCCGCTGGGAAGTACTTGCTAAACACAACAAAGCAACTGTTAAAATACTCTTAACAGCGCATTAGAGTGCTCATTATGCTGCAGTAAAAGTATTGGCCGAAAACTTTGATGGGATTGTGGCTGAAATTGAGAAGTTAAGTGATCAACAAGAAAATGTAGACACTAGAGGCGCTGCACAGAACCTTATCAATGCAGCATGTGATTTTTCGTTTCTTTGCTATCTTTTGTTTTGAAATGATATTCTAAGAGAAATAATATCTGTGCTCAGATTGGATTGCAAAGCACGGGCTTGAATATTGATCAATTAGCTACAAAAATAGAGTCAATTCATAACGAAGTCTCATTGTAGAAGAGGCAATAGATCTTGCTGCAAAAAAATCGGAGGACTATGACATTCCAATGGAAAGCCGAATTCGTCATAAAAACGCAAAAAACGAACGGGTGGTGAGTTTGCACCTGATGTTGGACTGACACTGAGAGCTCAACGTAAGAAGGACATGTTGGAATGTCTTGACCGATTCAGTGTTGAATTCCGAACTAGACTGAAGTCAGTTCAAGATTTAGCTTCATTGTTTGAGGTTGTGCAGACAAACACTTAGCTTTTGGCGAACAGTGAAGAATTAAAATTATCGGTATCAAAATTTACTGGTTTTTATGATGCGGTATTGGCAACAGAACTCCTCATAGAGATACAAAGGGTGAGGAGGCATTTAAAACCGGCCAATGTTACAGTTTCTAACTGGGTGTACTTAGACTTTTTGAAATTCATCGTAGAATGGGATTTTTTAGAATTTCTTCCGAATCTTACGGTCGCACTAAAGTTATTTATGACTATTTGCGTATTAGTGGCTTCGTGTGAGAGGAGTTTCTGCAAATTAAAATTAGTTAAAAATTACTTGCGGGCTTATAATAATAATGCTCATTTGTATTAATTAAAAAAAATTATAAATTACGTTTATCGGCTTTTTATTATTATTGACAGTTTTTATTTTTGGGGTGACACCACAATATCCGCCCCGGGTGCCACCCATGCTAGCTACGCCACTGGTTGAAATAAATATATGTATTTATTGATTACGCATTTACAAAAGTTTTCCTAAATTGATAATATTTGTATTATATTTGAGGTGTAAAAGTTGTTTGATGTTGTTGTTGATTATAAATTATGTGTGGTGGTATTGTAGTTGTGTCGTAGTTAGAACGTTAATCCACCAAAGGATTTTATATGTTATTAAGGAGTTTTAACCAAATTAAATAAAACTATTCGAAATTGCATTGATAAAGTAGTTTCCGTTTATGTATTTAGTTTGGTTGGTTTGATAAATTTTTGGGATTATTCTGTTTCTATTTAAATTTTTCATTTAAACTAATCTGACACATCCAATTCTATTTGTACACAAAGCTGTCTGATCCCGAAATCTACCTATTTCTAGCGGATATACGTGCCGCTTGGACTTTTTTCCTTTCGTACGCTTTTTCTATTGGGACACTACAGCTTTTTTTAATGAACTAATTTTGATGAAACTTATGAAAATATGGAAATATATATGAGAACCTGTTTTTATAATTAAGAGTATGCAAAATATATAGTAAAAGTTAGCCATCAATTAAAAATTTGATAGATATAAGCTCACTACTCACAAAACCCCACAAAACCCCACAAAATTTGCATAATACATGTCATACACATGATGTGCACCATACCGTGCACTTGTCATAAAACACCTTAGCACATATGTGCACACAAACGTTATCCGCATGTTTCACTAATAATAAAAAACGAAACGAAATTTATTTAACGATAAGAATAATAAACAAATAATAAAAAAAATTGAGAGTGAAAAGTAGTTTAACATTTTCTAAAATGACATGGTTTCGTTTGACTTGACATTTAACTTTTGTGAGATAATATGACTTTCGTAATAATAAATCGAAGAATTTTATTTTATTTTTATCTAGAATTATTTACGAAAGAAATTTTTTGTGAAGGTTAATGAGATCATTCACAAAAACAAACGGGCACTTTGAATAACAATTATATTATTATAATTATTATATTTATTTAATATTTGTCCTTCGTCATTTTTTGATGCCGGTTTACTAATATTTAAATTTATTTTTTTATAATACTAAGAAAACTGCAAAACTAATATTATTTTTTATATGTAAGCAAAATATTTAAAATTTTTGATTTTTGATTTTTTTTTATTTAAATTGTATAGTTCAAAAAATGGACGCCTTATTTACAAATGGATTCACACTTCAAAACACGACCGCAGTTTTCATTTGTCGCAATTACGTTATCAAAAATATTAGTTCATGAAAGATTCATAACGTATTAGAAGAGCCTCGTCTTAAAACTCATGCATCAAATATTTTTGTATCTATAAAGTTCTGTGCATTAGTTGAAAGTTCTATGCACATTTTGTATACATTTTTACATGATTTAAAAGTGTTAAATTAAAAGAAATAGGTATGACGTTATCACTCATATACTTTTAAACTTCAACTTAATTTAAAATATTCACTACAATATTATGTATCCTGAATATTTTGTATGCAGAGTTGAGGAGCGTGGTAAAGAGTAAAAACATCCTTTGTATCAACGTCGCTAATATTTTTATTAGTTATTCGTGTTTAGTGTTAACTATAATTAATTATAAAAAATCGTTTCTGAATATCTGAATATACCCATGATACCAGATTAGGCTTCTAATTATAAATTTTCTTTAAGAAATTCGATTGACTTTACCGCTGATATTTGGACAAACATGATGGATAATTGTAAATAAAATTCTTTGTTGTAGTATTTCGCAAAGTTTTGATTATATTAATAAATTAACTATTTAATTATATTTAATTTATATGCTCGATCCAATTTCGATTGTAATATCATCCTTAGGAGCTTGCAAAAACTGTTTTTATAGGCTGCTGAGGAAGATGTTACAATCGAAGCATATAATTCGACAATATAATTTGAATAATGATTTTACTTCTAAACGTTTATAATTCGAACTTGCTTCGGGCTTTCTTCTGAAAGTTTATAATTCGAACACATTTCTATTTCAGTTATTTTGATAGTAAGAGGAATACTAAATGATTCAAATTCAGAAAAACCCGTTCGGTAAGTCTTCGTCAAAATTTAACTGAAAGCTTTCGATTTTTCTTGCTTCAATTGGTCTCGTGGTTCTCAAAATCCACAGCAATTTTGTTTGATGTACGCAAAATTGAAAAAAAAATCTTAAATCTTTCAGCTTTAAAGCTCATATGTGAACGCTTATTTACTCTTAACAAAACAAATTTTTTTTACAAAAGGAATATTTATAGAATGAAATCACCAACATCAAAAGTTGTAACATCCTTGGATATTTTTGTTGTTGTAGTATCATGTTTCTTTGGAACATTCTGCGGAATCACAGGATTACGAAATACGCAAGAGTTGAATAGGAGATTAAGAGAAGTAGTTTTATTGTTTGATTATTTTTAAAAATTAAAAAGTTAATGCAACGCTTCATTTTTAGTCAGACGATACTCTCTTAAGATTTTCCAGTCCGGTAAAGGATCGAAGACGAAGCATATACTTGTTTATTTTTATTTTAGTAGTACTAACCGGAACAATAGTTCTTGATGTTGTATGCTGGTTACGAATGGCAACAAAACTAAAAAATATAACAGCGTGTAAGTTTTATTTATTATAATTAAACTTCCTTTATCCTTTAGATTAAAAATCTAACGTTTACAACAAACACTTTTAATTTTATTTAAACATATTTTTTCCATTTAGAAAGAAAATCAAATAAAAATCTCGATTAGTTTTCATCAGGAGGATATACAATAAAAAAAATACTTATTTTGTTAAAATTTTTCTTTTCAGTCGAAAACGTTGAAGGATATTTTCCATTTTATTTTCTTTATTATGTTTTGTTTTTAATCCAAATAAACTTTACATCAACGTCACTTGGAATAGGAAGACGTTTCAGACGTTTGAATATTGCATTGAGAACAAGTTTTTTAGTGAAAGATCTTAAAACAGATTTTTCATTTCCACAAACAACACCAAAGGATATAAATCGTGCTGTTGATTCATTGGGACAAACAAAGAACAAAAACCAAGTAACATGTAAGGAACAGTTTAGTCACGGTAAGTTTTTTTTGTATTGCGTGTTTAAATCTGATTCGTCTTGATTATTTATGTTCAATGTCACCAAATGCAAGTTGCTTTAAAGCATTGAGTCTTAAACAAGTAAGCTGTGTTTAAGCTTATAAAGTGTTAACAAAAAATTAATGAGAGTTTCCCATTATAGGACGTTCTTTTACTTAAAAGTTGTTGATTCAAATTATCATTATCACCCCACCCCATTCATCAAACTGAATATCCATTTTTTAACCCAACATTTTTATAGTTGATTGTTATAAATAAATAAATCAGAAAACTTTCTTCAGGGAACACTGAGTTTTTGTTTATTGGCCTGGATTGTATTTCTGTATGTCTAGACACCATAGTTGGTGTTATAAATCAATTTGCTAGTTTTTTAAATTGTATTTCGATTAACAATAAACTAATATATTTTTTTTTTCTTGTTATTATCATGAACAACGAAAATGATAAAGTATTATAACGGTATTGACATGGTTACGTTTTTTACTAAAATTTATTTTATCTGAAGTCGATTTTGATTAACTGCATGCAGTGTTGGATGTTCGTTATGTGTAATTTTTTTCTCAAATGAACATATTACATTTTAATAGAAACGGCAAATGGGAATTTGTTTTAGTATTGACTCTTCATCTCAGTAATTTTGGAGTTTATGTTAGTTCTGAATAGAGATGTTAAAATACCGTATTTAATTTTTTTTGTATAATACAGCGTATTATACATTGTATTATACAAAATAAAATACCGTATATTCTGTACAAAAGTGTATAAGCCGAGATAACATGTAAATGATATAATAACAAAAAAATGGCTTTCATCATCATTTTGAATTACATCTAGTTCATTTTTTTCTAAATACCTGAATTTGGATATTTTATCGTTATTTTTATCTATATATATTCCTTAAAGACCTATATAATCATCTGACTCTAATTTATGTGGATGGTCTGATCAGCAAAACTATCTTGATGCTTAGTTTCAATTTATTTCACCTTCAGTCGCTACTGTATTTATGTTTTTTATTCAGATTGAATTCATATTCCTTCCATTTCCCACGAATAAACTGTTAGAGGCCTTAATCATGTTTGACATAAACGAGATAATTACTTTTGCTATGATTTAGGCTGCATAACGAAAATGATGTTTCTGTTACAATGAAAGATGCAGAACAATGCAAATTAGAAGATGCTGCATTCTGAAAAGCCACAAACTCTATTCCATCAAGTTATACAATAAATACAACTGCTATCGATTTCATAATGGATATTTTGAGATTTTTGTGCATGGTTGATAAATCTGAACGTATAAAAGAAACGTTCTTCATGTTATCTGGGGCTACTTAAGGCTATTAAATTGAGTGACGAATCCATGTTTTAACATTTTGATTTGCTCCATTAAAAATTTACTGTAACGGTTGCTTCTCAGCAACTATAATCGATTGTTGATATTTTTTGTTCTGTTGCTATTAGAACAAACTTGGTACAACAGAAATTAAAAAATTAGGTTCTATTCAGTAAAATCTTCTACCGAAAATTTCTTCTACCGAATTCTTCTACTGAAAGTTTCATTTTTTGTAGGAAATTTTATAATGGGAAAATAAAATTTCATAAGAAAAATAGAACAGCAGAATCTTTCGATAAAAAAATTTTACTGAATAAGCTCCATTATTTAGAAACGCATACTAGCAAGGCGTACAAATTATTCATTTCCTCGGCGTGGTTTATATCTTATAGATGTAGTAGTAGACATATTTTCACAGCTATAAATTCTTTTTATAACCCACGGGCAATTTTAGTAAAAGGGCTATTTGCTATTTCGCACGCCATCAGAATAAAAAATTTTTTTATAGTAAAATACCTTGTATTTTACAACGTTTTGGACAATACGGTATATTACGTATAATACCGGGTATTATACAATTGTATTAAACACTTTTAAATCACTAGTTCTGAACTCATGTAGTTTTATCCTGAAACGATTGTTGAAAATAAATGTTTATTATGCAATATTTAAACTTATTAATTTAATTTTTAGCTGCCATTATTCAAATCATATTTTGTTTTAAATTTCTCTCACTATAACATAAATCATAATTTTGTTAACGTAAATACGGATTCAGTTACTGTTTTACTTTATTTTAAATAAAAATATGGCAGTCAATTGCGAATAGAATTCGAGGTTCCAAACGTAGAAGAACAAACTGCAAAAAACAATTTACATAAATTGACTGGTGACAATTCACTATGGTCGCTCGCAACAGTGGCATAATTACAATGGCAGCCGAATTTTAAAAGTCATTCATTAAGTCCGTTTCCCATTGTAGTCGTGGTCTAGCTTGCGGTCGTCCACTCCCTGGAGTACTAACGTACATATTTTTAATCGTTCCAGGATGTGGCTTAGCTCGTAAAATATGCCCAAACCAAGCAATCCTGTTGGAATGGATAACACTTATTATATCAGAACTCTCAAGAAGGTCTCTGATCTGAACGTTATATCGGGCTCTGTACTCTCCATCGTCTCTAAGTGAACCAAAAATATAGCGTATGATCTTACGCTCAAATACAGATAAATGTTATTCGTCATTTTGCGTAAGGGTTTACGTTTGTGACCCATACATCACAACCGATCTAATCAATGTCTTGTATAACTTGAGTTTGGTGTTAGTTGAGACATACGTTGATCCAAGAAGAGGCTTAATTGAGTAGAAAATTCGATTACCTGCAGTGATTTGATCTTTTATATCTGTAAGTATGCTGTTGTTTGAGTCAAGCATTGGTCCCAGATATTTAAAAGATTCAACTACCTCAATTCGTTCATCGCCGCATATCAAATCTTTCTTCGCAGCCTCCCTTGAAATATTTATTTTGTTTGGTTTTATCGTAGTTAATTTGCAGACCAATTTTTCTAGCACCATCTCCTCACACTGATTCTTCCACTTCTGCTCTCTTCGTTCGTCTACATAATTTTGTAATGGCTTGTCTTGCCAGTTTATAGTTCTCCTTCGATGACCTAGTGTTGCGTCCTTGTGTTGAATAGCGTCAAGACATGTTTGATCCATCCATGGCTTCTGGGTATGGGCATCTATAATTATTCCTTCAGCCACGCTTAAAACCGCATCTTTGAGCAAATACCATGACTTATCGAGGTCTCCATTAACGGTTTCTGATATCTCTAATGTTTCCGCAATATGGTTATCTCTCTTTAGTTTAGAATTCGTTGATGAGATGTTAAAACGTTTCCGTTGATTGAACTTTGGAATGCCTGGATTTGGAAAGTGGAACCTTGTCTTAGCACATACAAGGAAGTGGTCACTCTCAATGTATGCACCTTTAAAGGAACACACATCCAAAACACTAGAAAAGAAACGTGCTGTTACTAGCACGTGATAAATTTGATCGCGAGTGTTTCCGTTCAGTGAGACCCAAGTCTGCTTATGAATCGATCGATGCGGAAAGAAAATACTGCAGGCAATACTCAAATTATTTGATAATGCAAACTCTAACTAAGTCATTCTTTCACCAGTATAATTCGAATTCAAATGCAAAGATGTTGAGGCCCAATACATTTCCATAAGCTACATCTCTTATAACCGGCCCATTTAAGTCACCAAGAACCATAATGAAGTCGCGTGTTGGTGTTCGTTTCATAACATCTTCCAATGCTGTGTAGAAAGTATACTTCTCGTTGACGGTCTTAGCTTCAGTAGGTATATGCACGGCAATAAGAGAAGTATTGTCTAGCAGATCCTCTCATTTAATGAGAGGAATTTTATCACGGCTGATTGTATGCGTGCACCAACGAGAAAACCAGTTCCAAATTCTCTTCGAGAACATGACCAATATAGTATACAGGTTGACTATCCAAATCTTATTTTCCGATCATTGACTGTCCAATTTCTTGATTTTTGACTGTCTAATTTCTCCTTTATCAGGAGCGCTCAGACTGCGCCCGTTTGACGTTCCGATTCGGTAGTCTGGTCCTTCTTTACATCCAGGTAAAATTCTGTTTCGTTTGCCGGGTCTGTTATCCGGGTCTGTTATTCTTTTTTTTTTAAATAAAATGTGTTGTGTAGTAGGAGTTACAATATGTGTCACAACAACACATAAAAACCTTTTAAGACCAAGGTCCCACAACAACATGGTATGATGGACGCAAATTTGTTTTTTTAAGTTTTTTTTTATATTTTTTTATAGAAGGGATAACTAAACAATAAATCCTATCACATATAAAATATGATGTAGGCCAATATTTCATGATAGGATAGAAAAATAAAATAAAAGGTAAACAGCACATTTATATCAACAATTTGCAGAAACAAAACTAAAATGTGGTTGCCAATAATCTAGCTAGTGGCACATTCCTTGATCATGCGACGCATTTCCTTCCTCAATAACTAAAGCCTATACATAGACGAATCTCCATAGCAAAGATTGTAGGTGCTTCCGTTGACTGAGTAGAGTTCATCCACCCTCATCCCTAAGATATCAACTTGGCTAAAGATATCTCACTGCTATTTCCAGCGGTATGTGATATCTCACATTAGCCCGTTTGTCAATAGCAAGAACTGGAGTACGCGGGGTTGTCACACCCGTAGATCAAAAATAAAAAAATTTACAAATAAAAAAATTGATTCCTTCATAATTAATCCCATAGTTATTTAATTTTTTTACCGGCGTTAGGGTTTTAACCTTAACCCCAACCCAAATTGTCGTGAATGGAACCCTAACCTTGGTTGAAAAGACGTCCGATGGCACACCATCAAATTGGCCCGAAATTTGCGATCAGCTATAAACTGTAACCAAGAAAGAAATTGCTCATCTATTCCATAGCATTTCAATTTGCTTATAAGATGGTTGTGCCAAACCTTATCAAATGCTTTGGAAATATCAAGTGCAACACCAAAAGTCACTCCATGATTCTCTATAGCGACTTGTTTCAGACATGCGTGACCCTTGAGCTCTCCTTTTCAGAACCCTGAATGTTGTCTTTCATTTAGAATTTTTGAGGACTTTAAGAAGCTTCAGATTCAAATTGACGTATTTCTCAAATATTTTAGCAACAACCAATAAGATCGAAATGGGTCTATAGTCTGTTGGATCAGTTTTACTACCCTTCTTTGAAACTGGTTGTACACTGGCCATTTCTTGTATGACAAATAGAAGAATTTAGTGAGAACTGAGATTTTAGTGATAATCTGGTCCAGATGTTTTATTAGTATATATTTGTAAGAGCATAATTCATTTTGAAAATTGAACAAAGTGGCAAAGAGTTCAACTAGTATAGTCTTTGTTCATTGAAGGATTTTAATAAAACTTTAATACATAATCTGGATCTGCACGAGAAACATGGGTATATATTTTTTGCGCTTATTGAACAAAGTAGTCCGCCCCTATCTAGTAACCCTGTATACCTAACGATAAACGATAAACGAATAGTTTTTCTACAAATTTTCACTTCAGTTCAGGGTTCCGAAAACCAGTTTTTGTCAATGTGTTCAACATGTATTATTTCTTTATGCTCTTAAAGAAAATAATTTAAACGCTGGTAAATGTGTACAAAATTTCATTGAACCCAAATCAAATCCTCTATCAAACGCTCTTCCTCTAAAACTTATGGAAATAAAATCAAAACAAAACATGTGAAAAGCAAAGGTTTAAACATCTTAACAAGTTAACTAAATATTTTGTTTTGTTGATCCAAGAGCTTGAACGAAATAAAGGTCACCAATTTAACCCAAACAAATCCATCCTTCCACAAGAGCTTCAACTTATAGCTTGGGTACCTCGAGTAGCTGGGTAGCATGAGTAGCCAGGACCACAGTGTTACAACACCGAAATACATTGACCAATGAGAGACCTAGATCTCATTAAAACCAACCACTTTCGATTAAAATGAAGTAAAACTAATGTCGGTTTAATGTAATAATTGTAGTAATTTAAAGTACAACATATATAAATTAATACTACTACTATTTATTATTAATAATTAATAGTAGCTAGCTAACAATAGAGAAACCAAAATTTTAAAGTTGCTAGCCTAAAGCTTATCCGCACAATATCTAGTTATCTTAAATATGTAATCCTATAATGACGATGGGTATGAAAACAACTATTCACATTTTGAACCTCATTTTCTTATCACTGTAACATAATTGAAATTCCACGTCAATTTTTAACTTGTTCAATCATATTTCTATTTTAGTAAGCATTAAACAAGGACCAGAGGCGTTTATAATCTTTCAGCATAAAACTTTTGTTGTACATTACAAACATCTCACAATTTATCTCACGAAAAAAGCAATAATAAATTGAAAAATGTAAAAACTGTCAGAAGTTACTTGTCATTTTTCCGGCTCTTTGTTTTATTTTTCTTCTTTATATCAATTTATCCTTATTTTTTGTGTTATCCTTCAGATAAATCAACTAAGTTTTTTTTAGTTAGTAAGGGTTAAGGTTTAAGATAATAAGATGTAGGATCAGCTATATAAATGGTTAAAATGAGCAGAAAAAGCAAAATAATTTGGAAGTCTGAGATTTTGATACATCTAAAAATACATACATATTACTTTTGTCTACTCTAGAATATATTCAATTTTGGTATAAAATCTTGACAAATTTTATGATTTCTTATTCTAGCAACCAAAATGGTTATTGAATCAACAAAAGCAAATAAATTAATCGACAGCCTGGCGTATACCCATGACACATTATGCAAAGCAATAGAAAATATATCAAATGCGTTTGGACCAACATTATTAGCAGTTTTGGCATCATGTCTTCTTCATTTAGTTGCAACATCATATTTTTTACTTGTTGAAGTTTTAGGCGAAAAAGATCCGGTATTCACACATTTACAGTTGCTATGGTTATCCGTGCACTTTTTTCGACTGCTTCTTGTAGTCGAACCATGTCATACAGCATTTAAGGAAGCACAAAAAACAACTAGAATTATTTGTGAAATACAACGGATGGCAAAAGATCAAACAATTAAAAAAAGTGTAAATATTTCTATATAACTTTTAGAAAAATAAAATTCAAATTATATTGTTTCAGTTAAAGAATTTTTGGCAGCAGCTGCTGATAGAAGAATCTTCGTTCTCCCCATATGGAATGTGTATCATTGATCGACAAATTTTAACATCTGTAAGTTTAATATTTATTGACTCAGTTTTTTTTCGATTAAATTAGTACATAATATATAAAATATCTTTTAAACATTAAGAATATAATTTATTTTGTCGATGGTTAATAATTTCAGAACTTGTTATAGCAATTAAAATTTTTATTTTTATAATTCCTTCACCACAGGGCCGCACACAAGGGAGGGGGGAGAGGGGGGTGGGGTTGGTAGGATCTGGACTCCACCCCGAAACCGATAATTTATTAGCATGTTTTTTATTTAAAGTTAGGAATTGTTTAGTGTAACCATAATAAATTAAATATTAACGTCTCCGAAGCAGTGTTGCCAGACCGCGTTTGCGGGATATTTCATATAAAACGGGAAAGCGGGTAAAAACTTGTAAAGTGCGGGATTTTTCACATTTAATAGTAGAGGCCGTCTCTCACGAATAGATCGACATAAAAATTTCCCTATTAAAATAAGCCATGAGGAACTGCGTGAGGTTGAATCAGTTAGACTTCTTGGAGTGGATATTCAAAATAACCTGAAATGGAATAAACATGTGTTCAGCCTCGCTAAATCTGCAATGCAAAAATTAGGATTCTTGAGTCGATGTAAAAAGTATTTTAATCCCGAGAAAATTTTGCTAATCTTCAAGTTCTTTATTCGTCCATGTATGGAGTACTGCTGTCATGTTTGGGGAGGTGCTTGTCAGTCAACAATAAAATGTCTAGACTCTGTATAGAGAAAAGCAATACGATTGATTGGTAATACCGAACTAACGGACCAGCTTGATTCACTCGAGCACAGAAGAAATGTGGCTGAATTGTCAATCTACTATAAATATAACTTTAGCGAGTTCTCCTCTAAGGAAATTCAAAATACCCTTCCATCGTGTGCGCAGTATAATCGACAAACAAGAGCTGCCGAGTTATCCCATCCATTTGTTGTACAAATATCTCGTTGTAGAGCTGTGTCCTTCCGGAACGACTATTTTAATAGAGTGGCCAAATTGTGGAACTCAATGCCTTCCTCTGTATTTCCCGATGAATATTCCCATCAGGCATTTAAAGAAAATGTCCATCGTCATTTAAAACAATTAGTATAGTTATCCCTATATCCCCATTCCTTCCATTTTCCTCATCTCCTTTCTTTATAGCTGACATGGTATCTTCGGATATTCAAAGAGTCTGAATAATTAATATTTCATATTTAGTGTGCTAAACATGTCTAACTAATTAATGAAAAATAAGAAGCGTTTTTAATTAAAACTTATTTTGAAATGGTTGCGCCAACCATCTTTTTACCAGTCTTCAGAAAGATGTCGATCACCCGATAATTTTACTTATATGCATCGGCTTGAGTATTGTCAAATGCGCGATGGAATTTCAGCCTTCTGATGTTGAAATATCATAATTTCAGCCTTCTGATGTTCGAAAACCCCAAAGATGTTATCTGAATTTCAGGAATATTTTGACCCTGTGAAACGATAAATAAGCTCACTTGGAACTACAAGTCCATGCATTTTAAACATAATAAAAAAATTGGGATGTTTGGCATCACTATTTTATTTCTGAGCAGTTGCTTTCGTTTCGAAAAAAAACTATTACAATGTTAAAATTTTTTGAAAATCATGAAATCAAGACATATTTACTTCTTTTAATAAATGTCCTTCTCAATTTTAATAGATTTAATGCTCCATTTTATAGCAATACTATGTTATTCCACAAGTTGTATGAAAAGTCGAAACAATAGTAATTTTAGTCCAAGAGCTAGTGAACCTTTTGTGTAACGGCCATTCTGTAAGGCTAGAATTTTTTTAGTGATAATTCATGAAATGTGAAGTACGGAAACCACAACCTGGTAGGCATCAGCCGTGCACGTCATCATCCCCTATATGTTTGAAAGTGTAAAAAAAAATTATTTAAAAAAACTTACTCCTATAGCTTGAAATTTTCATATGATTTAGCTCACTTATTGTAGAGTACAAAATAAAATTGACAGGCGATTTTGAGGTGCACAAGTATCTGCCAGGCAAATCGAAAGGTGTTACAACCTGCGGGCCGGCCGTCACAGCCGACGAAATCTAGAAAGCCGCTGAACGGATATCAAAAATGTTTGTTTATAAAAATAAGTTTACTCAATGGGAAGAGCTGAAAGGACGATGTGTTTGATAACTGTACCGGAAGTGTGCCAAAAAATCGTCAAGTGTGTCAAAACAAGGAAACTTGCATATTTTTGGCTTGAAAAACGTTCATTTTAAGTGATTCCGGATATAAACATTGAATTTGAAGGAATCTTGATGGTCGGGAGTGGTATGTGATACGAAACACTAGATTATTGCATTATAAGTTCCTCAAAACATGTTGTCAAGTGTGTCATAAGAAAGAATTTTATTTATTTTTTTACCCAATTTTTCGGAAAAGAAATAAAATTAATTATTTGTACGACCTGAAATTTTATTATTATTATTGAGAATTATGGCATCATAAGTTTGTCAAAAAAATGTTGTCAAGTGTGTCAAAAGGAAGATTTTTATTTAATTTTTTACCCAATTTTTCGGAAAAAAAATAAAATTAATTACTTGTACGACCTGAAATTTTATTATTATTATTGAGAATTATGGCATTATAAGTTTGTCAAAAAAATGTTGTGAAGTGCGTCAAAAGAAAGATTTTTATTTAATTTTTACCCAATTTTTCGGAAAAAAAATAAAATTAATTATTTGTACGACCTGAAATTTTATGATTATTATTGAGAATTATGGTGCCATAAAGTTTGTCAAAAAAATGTTGTCAAGTGTGTCAAAAGAAAGATTTTCATTTATTTGTTTACCCAATTTTTCGGAAAAAAATAAAATTAATTATTTGTACGACCTGAAATTTTATTATTATTATTGGGAATTAAGGTGCCATAAAGTTTGTCAAAAAATTGTTGTCAAGTGTGTCAAAAGAAAGATTTTTATTTATTTTTTTACCCAATTTTTCGGAAAATAATAAAATTAATTATTTGAACGACCTGAAATTTTATTATTATTATTGTGAATTATGGGCATTATAAGTTTGTCAAAAAAATGTTGTCAAGCCTGTCAAAAGAATGATTTTTATTTATTTTTTTACCCAATTTTTCGGAAAAAATAAAATTAATTATTTGTATGACCTGAAATTTTATGATTATTATTGTGAATTTTGGCATAATAAGTTTGTCAAAAAAATGTTGTCAAGTGTGTCATAAGAAAGATTTTTATTTATTTTTTTACCCAATTTTTCGGAACAAAATAAAATTAATTATTTGTACGACCTGAAATTTTATTATTATTATTGAGAATTATGGCATTATAAGTTCTTCAAAAAAATGTTGTCAAGTGTGTCAAAAGACAGATTTTTATTTAATTTTTTACCCAATTTTTCGGAAAAAAATAAAATTAATTATTTGTATGACATGAAATTTTATATTATTATTGAGAATTATGGCATAATAAGTTTGTCAAAAAAATGTTGTCAAGTATGTCAAAAAATTTAACTGTTTGTATTACGAAAATGCGGCATGGAAAATTTTTGAACCTTTTATAGTTTTTGAAATATATTTTGAATTTTGAAAAAAGTTTGTATTTTTGATTTTGTAATAATTTTTGCAATATTTTTAGAATTTTTGAAAAAGTTTTAATATTTGATATTGTTATAATTTTTGCAATATTTGTAGAATTTGGGAAAAAGTTTCAATTTTTGAATTTTTAAGAATTTTTTGAATATTATTAGAATTTAGAAAAAGTTTAAATATTTGATTTTATTTTAATTTTTGGAATATATTTAGAATTTTGAAAAAAGTTTGATTTTAATTAATTTCTACAATATTATTGGAATCTTGAAAGAAAAATGAATTTTTGTTTTTGTAATATTTCTCGAAACGCTAAGTGGAGAGGTTTTTGAGTAGTTTGCTGATTGTATTATCTTTTCACTAAAGTATGATAATATATGATGTGTTATGATTTTCCGGCAACGTTTTGATGTTTCGTGTTAGTTTTGTAATAAATTTCTAAGCAGGGATACCTTAGCTTGGGTAGCGAAAATCCGAAATTCTACGTCCACGCCGTGCTACCTGGGTAACGCTAACAGAATTAGGTTGGTGTAGTTGAGAGGGGCAGAGTAAATACTGCTTATACTCAATGATTCTGCACCATGGCGAGTCATTGGCGCCATAAAACCAATGCAACTCAAGCGTCTGTTCTCCATGTTAGGGGCGGCTTGGAGCGGGCGTCTGTCTTGGATCAAGCGGCTCGCTATAAAAATGTGTAGAAAGCGTCTGTTCTCCATGTTAGGGGCGGCTTTCAGTGGGCGTCTGTCTTGGATCAAGCGGATCGCTATATAAACGTGTAAAAAGGTTGTTTCTGGTGACCTTAAGATGCAGAACGAACCCATTCACGAAAATTTGGGGTTGGGCGAAGGGCTAACACCCCATTTCCGTAAAAAACATTATTGTCATGAATTCTGTACACAGGCCTCGGAATATCTCGGATTCATTATTGGAACGACCTCGGAAACTGTACCCGGACTACGATTTAAAAATAGGAACCTGGAACGTGCTAAGCCTTAGAAGACCAGGAGATCTCCTAAAGCTCACCCAACAAGTCGAGAGCTACACACTGGATATAGTGGCATTACAAGAACTAAGATGGCCAGGCAGTGGAATCCATGAAACAGCGAAAGGATACACTCTGTATTATTGCGGTCATAAAAACGGAATAGAATTTGGAGTTGGCTTTCTTATACACCGTCGCGTGAATCAGCATGTTATCGACTTCTGCCCAATTAATATGCGGTTATGCACACTGAGAATCCGCACGCAAAAATTCAATGTAACGATCGTCAATGTTCATGCACCTACTGAAGATAAAGCAGATGATATTAAAGACCTGTTCTTCCTAGAACTCGAAGAAGTCATCAATAACATCCCGCGGCACGATATAAAAATCGTGGTAGGTGACTTTAATGCTCAAATCGGTAGGATTGCAGAACTTAAAACACATATCGGCCCTAACAGCTTGCATCATACCAGCAACAATAACGGTTTTCGCGCAGCCGAGCTGGCTATGATGTATGATCTAGTAATTTCCAGCACTTTCTTCCCTCACAAGAGAATTCACAAGGCAACGTGGAAATCAAATGACGGAAGAACGGAAAATCAAATCGATCACGTCATGATCTCTAAGAGACACTCTACAAGTATAACTGACGTTCGATCATACAGAGGTGCTGATATGGGCACCGATCATATGCTTGTCATCTTTAAGTACAAGTGCAAGTTGTCATCCACATTTAACAGACAAGCAAAAAAGACCGTGCGCTGGAATGTCGAAGCATTTAAACATCCGGAAACGCTGAATAGATATCAGGAAATAATAACACAAAACATAGAAGAGCATGACATCTCTTCTGAGATGCCATTAAACATACAAGAAGAATGGCAAACGCTTCAATCAACCATTATAGCCGCAGCACAAACTACAATCGGAAAACGACCACCGAAATCACACAACGAATGGTTTGACGACGAGTGCCGCCAATCCGTTGAAAATAAACAAAAACTGCGAGAAAAATGGTTAACAAGGAACACCCGAAGCTCCCAAGCAGATTATCTATGCGCCAGGAAAGCCTCAGCAAAACTTCTACGTAAAAAGAAACGCGAACACATGAAGAGCTGCATCGAAAACATCAACCAACATGCGGCCAACGGAAATTCAAAAGAGTGCTTTGCCAATGCACGAAATCTGACCAAAGATTTCCAAGATCTGACCAAGATCTACAGCCATCAAAAATGTAAATAATGAACTTACAACAAGTGAACGTGATGTGCTGGCAGTGTGGCGATCCCACTTTCAAGACCTACTGAATAGGACGAACGAAGTTCATCCTATTCGAGCAATTGCTCCATCAACTGAAGAGATTTTTGTCCCTTACCCAGCAATAGAAGGAGTGGAAGCTGCCATTAAAAAACTGAAAAATGGCAAATCACCAGGTTTCGATGGAATTCCCGCAGAACTTCTGAAAAATGGAGGAGCAGCTCTGGTCTCACGTATATACGATCTGATTCTTGCAATCTGGGACCAAGAAGAACTACCTGATGAATGGAAAACAGCTCTCATTGTTCCGCTACATAAGAAAGGTGACCGTTTAAAGTGTGAAAATTATCGTGGCATCGCACTGTTGAACACTGCATATAAAATACTAGCTAATGTTGTACTTGCTCGACTCATCCCGTTCGCCGAATCTATCATCGGTGACTATCAGTGTGGTTTTCGTCCCCAACCGCTCAACCACAGATCAATGTTTTACATTAAGGATGATTCTGGAAAAATGTTGGGAGTACAACATCAGCATTCACCAGCTCTACGTTGATTTCAGGCAAACATATGATAGTATCATCCGCGACAACCTTTGGTCCGCACTCATATGCCTTGGTATCCCAGAGAAACTTGTTTCTCTGTGCAAACTCACAACATCGGGATCAAATTGTAGAATAGTAATCGAAGGGTCAGTTTCTGATCCTTTCGATATAACATCAGGTGATCGACAAGGTGATGCACTCGCGCCCGTACTATTTAATTTGGCGCTGGAGTACGCGATAAGAAAAAGCCGAATTGAGACACAAAACTGCATATATAACAAATCTAGTCAAATTCTTGGCTACGCAGATGATATTGTGCTTCTTGGACGTAGAACAAGCGATATTAAGGATAGTCTCTCTCAGCTTGAAAGAAATGCTAAACGGCTTGGATTATGCATCAACACCAGCAAAACTAAAGTGTTAACAACATCTAAGAACATACCTCCCGGAAATCTGGATACTGGCGACTATGAAGTGGAACGCGTGGAAAACTTCAAATACCTCGGGTCTGTAATAACATCGTCAAATGACATGCAGGCAGATATCAAAGCCCGTGTCTCTGCCGCATACAGAGTTTTCTACGCATACTCAAAACTTCTGCGATCAAAACATCTTTCGCGGTCGTGTAAACTCACACTTTACAAAGCATTGATACGACCTGTGCTTACATTTGGAAGTGAAAGCTGGACACTGACTTCCTCCGATTGTAGGATTCTATCAACATTCGAGAGGAAAGTCATACGAACAATTTATGGTCCATGTAAAGTTGCTGAAAATCAGTATAGAATCCGAATGAATCATGAAATCAGACAGCTTCTTGGAGGCTGCGATGTAATCGGATTCATTAAATCCAACCGGATTAGATGGTTTGGTCATGTAGAAAGGGCTCCATTGGAAAGAATGATAAAAAAAGCGTCCCAACAACAACCAGCTGGTGTTCGTCGAAGAGGAAGACCTAGACAACGCTGGCGTGATGACATCATCCAAGACCTTCGTGATATAGGATGTCGAAACTGGGGTCAACTGGTCATGGAACGAGATGATTAGAAGCTGGTGGCACAGACGGTAAAATCCCTTCATGGGATGTAAACGCCAGAGAGAGAGAGGGATACCTTAGCTTTACGTCCTAGCATCATAATGTAGTGTTAATGGCGGGGCTGAAATCTCAAGCTCTGAGATATCAAGAATTCGGTTTTGGCTAAGGATTTTGATATAGTTTTCGGCATAAAACTTTTATTTGGACATTGTTTTTAGTTTTGGGCAGAGATGTATATCAAACAAACCCCTTTGTTAAAGTATATGTATTTTTTTATCTCTGTGTAGAAATTTATTACAAAATTAACACGAAACATCAATACGTTGCCGGAAAATCATAACAGATCATAAATTAACATAATTTAGTGAAAATATGATACAATCAGCAAACTTCTCAAAAACCTCTCCACTTAGCGTTCCGAGAAAATATTACAAAATCGAAAATTCATGTTTCTTTTAAAATTGCAAAATTTAGAACAAAACCAAAAATTAAAACTTTTTCCGAAATTTTTAAAAATATTGCAAAAATTATTAAAAAATCAAAAATACAAATTTTTTTCAAAATTCCAAAAATATTTTAAAAACTATAACAATGTGGCAAAACTATGCCACATTTACGTCATACAAACAGCTAATTTTTTGGAAATACTTGACAATATTTTTTTGACAAACTTATAATGCAATAAAATTCTAAATAATAATAATCATTTTATACAAATAACTAATCTTATTATTTTCTAAAGAAAGGAATGAAAATCTTTCTTTTGACACGCTTGACAACATTTTTTTGACAAACTTATTATGCCATAATTCTCAATAATAATAATAAAATTTCATGTCATACAAATAATTAATTTTATTCTTTTTCCAAAAAATTGGATAAAATAATAAATAAAAATCTTTCTTTTGACGCACTTGACAACATTTTTTTGACAAACTTATAATGCCATAATTCACAATAATAATAGTAAAATTTCAGGTCGTACAAATAATTAATTTTATTTCTTTTCCGAAAAATTGGGTAAAAAATTAAATAAAAATCTTTCTTTTGACACTTGACAACATTTTTTTGACAAACTTATGATGCCATAATTCTCAATAATAATCATAAAATTTCAAGTCGTACAAATAATTAATTTTCTTATTTTCCGAAAAATTAATAAAAATCTTTCTTTTGACACACTTGACAACATTTTTTTGACAAACTTATAATGCAATAATCTAGTTTTTGTCATCACATACCAATCCCGACCATCAAGATTTCTTCAAATCCAATGTTTATATCCGGAATCACTTAAAATGAAGGTTTTTTAAGCCAAAAAAATGCAAATTTCCTTGTTTTGACACACTTGACGATTTTTTGTAACACGAAGGTTGTAACACCTTTCGATTCGCCTGGCAGATACTTGTGCACCTCAAAATTGCCTGTCAATTTTATTTTGTACTCTACAATAAGTGAGCTAAATCATATAAAAATTTCAAGCTTACAAGAGGAAGTGTTTTTTTTTAATTTTTTTACACTTTTAAACATATAGAGGATGATGACGTGCACGGCTGATGCCTGCTAGGTAGTGGTTTCCGTACTTCACATTTCATGAACTATCACTAAAAAAAATCTAGCCTTACAGAACGATCGTTACCCAAAGGGTTCACTAGCTCTCAGTCTATTTATTGTGTAAGTGTTTAATGCAATATTTTATTTTTCAAGGAGAAGTTTACAATGTGAACGAGGCAAGGCCGAGCATTACAAATTTTTGAAAGAATTAAACTCATTAAACACGAACCCAATACAACGTTTTATCCTTCCGATAGAGTAACATTTATTAAATGAAATTGAATTATTTTAAAATTTGTTGATAAAACAAGTAAACCAAATAAAGAAAAAAAGTCGGACAAGTGCGAATAAAATTCGCTCGCCAAGGGTTCCGTGAATGTAGAAGAACACAATATCAAAAATAAATCACATAAAGCTATGTCGCCAGACTTTAGGCGCATAACAGAATAAATGTTTAATCGTAGACGTCAATAGTAAATGTCAATCACATCTACATTGATCAAAAATGACACAAAAAACTTTACTTGAGGTTAAATCTTATCCATAGCTGTTTATCTTAACTAAAGAAAGATTTAGCCAGTTTTTTAATGGTTTAAATTGGGAATATTTGTTCTATAAATCAGCGTCGAACTATAGGGTGGTATACATACAGTTAAAATAGCACTTTTTATCAATAACTAAAAAACTGTGCATCGCAAAATTATAAAAAATATTGCAATGTTTCTAAAATTAAGTGCTCTTTCAAATGACACCCCACTTGTTTGGGTCCAAAAGAGATTTGGTGCTCTTTCAAATGATATCCCACTCGTTTGGGTCAAAAAAAGGTTGTTTTTACCCTCCTTACACCCATTCCCTAAACGCACACAGAAATATAATTATTTGAGAGTTCGCTATAATTTTCGTTCAAAATATAGCAAACTGGCTGTCTCTATGAATTTTTTCAATTTTTTCTGTCTATCAGTGTCGAAACGTAGGGGGGGACGGTCTGGAATTTGCACATTTTTTAGAATAACTCAAAAACTGTGTACCGAAAAATTCTAAAAAAAATTGCAGAGTTTCTGAAATTCAGTGTTCTTTCAAATGACACCCCACTCGCTTGGGTCAAAAAAATTTTTTTTCACCCTTCCCCGACCTAATCCCTTAAAAGAACAAAAATATAATTATTTGAGAGTTCGCTATAATTTTCGTTCAGAGTTTATTAAACTTCCTGTCTCTGTGAATTTTTTCAAATTTTTCTGTTAATTAGGCTCGAAATGGGGACCAACTTTTTGTGTCACTTTATTGATAATAATTCAAAAACTATGCATTGCAAAATTCTAAAAAAATGGCAATATTTCTTTTTGTGTCACTTTATTGACCAACTTTTTGTGTCACTTTATTGATAATAATTCAAAAACTATGCATTGCAAAATTCTAAAAAAATGACAATATTTCTAAAATCAAGTGCTCTTTCAAATGACACCCCACATGACCTAGTTTTGAATGATGTTTTTACACCTTAACATTCCCACCCCTTTGATGAATATAGTTATGAGTATCTGCCGCTTTTCTATATCTTTCATTAAAAACCTATGAAGAAGTTTCAACTTCGAAATTGTCCTCGCCTCAACGGCGTAATCGATAGCGTGTCTGACCAAGGATTCGAGTTTAAAATTAATGTTCTTCTCAAATATTTTAGCAACAACCAACAAGATTGATATGGGTTTGTAATCTGTTGGATTCGTCTAGGCACCTTTTTTGGCCCTGGCTGTACACTACTTATTTTTTCAAAAAATCTCCTTCTTATATGACAAATAGACAATTTTAGTAAGGATTGATGTTAATTTCTGAGCAAATGTTTTAAAAATAGCTGAAGGAATACTATCTGACCCAGATGCCTTATTAGTATTAATATTTAAAAGAATTTTCCAAATTATATTTTTAAAAAAAATGATCCGCCCAATTTTAATAGAAACTACAGGAACTGGATTAGGTGGCAAATTCGGTTCACTAATGCGTTTTTCAAAAGTGCGTTTGGTGCTCAGCAAAATTAGTAGCTTTTCCGTAATAAAAACATTTTTCTCTGCATCTATTAGTTTTCTACATGGTATATTTTTTTCTATGCGGTTTTCATCAGTTTTATTTGGTGATACTTTCGAAAAGCATTTTTTAAATTTTATTGCTTTTTTTATTTTTTTTCAAAACCCATACATAAGCCTTCGGAACGATCAATTGGAATAAACTTGCTTATAGCCAGGTGTATTATTTTTGAAAAATTAGAAATGTTTGAATTAAAGATATCTTTAAGTCCCTGCCAATCTCAAGCTTTATAATCCCAAACAAGACCAGGATTAGTTTTAAACGGTTTAAGAACTTAAGAAAGGTTTAAGAAAATTTAAATGTGTGGAAATCAAAAGATCTGACCCACCTAAAGGTTCGAATACTTTTAATTGTATCGACGAAAGAACATTTGTCAAAAACAATTCACTACTTTCGCTAGGAATGTTTATAATAAAAACGTTGTTGTTTTGTTTATGTTGTCATGTTTACAATAAACCAACCTTCCAGAGCTCCTGGTTAGGTTGGTGCATTATCTGCGTAAAAATAAATATATAAAATAAAATAATAATATAATAATAATAATATAGTAAAAATTTTGTTTGACTAATAATGAAACCCCAATAAAAATCCAAGGCAGCCAGATTGGACCTTAGAAACGAAGTTTTAACAGTACCATTAATCCTTTAAAGTCTGGTTCCAAATCTTTTATTTCTCCTATTATTGATGGTGGTTTAATTGTCACTAACACAGCAAGAAAAGCTACATTGTTCGCGAAACGCTTTGCTTTGAACTCGATCGTTTTGGAAACAACTAGAGAAATACGCTAAATCCAGTCATCAGGAGCTAGTATGAAAAATTTTGATTTCAAAACCAAAATTGTCGAAAAATATCTTAAGAGGGTTAAATACCAACGAAGCCTCCGGTCTGGACAACATCACTCCTATTATTTTAAAAACCTGCCCTGAGAGACGCTGCCATAAATGTAAACGAGGACCTAAACCACGTCGATTTGGGTGACAAAAATTTAGTCAATTTTAATTCCACCAAAACAGAGCTATTAATATTTTTCCGTTTTACTTATACTAAATCGGTTTGTGCAAACAGTCAAACTGCAATTACTCACTGTTATAGTGATAGAATGCAGTGGGATTTCTTCGTCCGTACATTGTATAAAAGAATTCTTTGCACGAATCAATAGTCTCGGGGACGTTCAATCCACAAAAGTTTAAAAAAAAGTGTGCGGCAACACTTCAGAACGCAGGTTGTTGTGGAACCTAGGTCTTAAAAGGCATCTATGCGCGATTGTGACCCATTTTGCAATTCCCATGTAACAAAACACTTCTTATTAAAAGAAAAATCTTTGGACCCCCCCTAAAATGTTTTCCCAGCGCCCCTGCTTCACCACAATTTTAAATTGTGTGAAGTAATGCAATCTATCAAGAAACAAAATATCTTACATAGCCCAAATATTGTGTTTCATTTGTTTTGGACCATCCTCTATCTAAATAGTCAATAAAAACTTTGTTGTGTGTCTGTTGGTAGAAGCTGGTGAGTGGGTGGTTTGGTGGGTGGGTTCGTGACATTCCTGTATAGGATCTTGATGAAACTTTGGCAAATGATCCAGATTCACTTGAAAATAAAAGATCCTTATTCATTTCAAAATTGGACAAAATGGCGGGGGTCTCCCGAACAGCTCTAAGTTTAAATCTTCAATGACTTCTAATCCTGGATTTTGATGTTATTGAAACTTAGTATCACTAATATTTCCAATGCTTCTGCATAGCAACTTCCGGTTTGTCAATTTCGGTTAAAAAGTTTTTTTTCAGGTGTTTAGCTCTACTACTGTAACCTACGATTACCGATCGATTTTCATAAAGTGTTTGAAAAAGCATTCAAGTGAGAATGATTTTATCAGCTTTTGATGAAGGTATATTGGATAAAGGGTTGTGGGGTCCACCATACAACAGGTTTTTTTTTCACAATGTTTTTTTTGTTTGTTGGGAGCATACAACATTCGTTCGTGAATGAATTTTGATGACACTTTGTAAAAAGGTGCAAATATGTATGGCGAGGAGCTGATTAGTTTTTGAGCGATATTAAACAAAGTGTAAGGGGGAATCCCCAAGCAGCTGTTTTTTGAAAGCTCAATAGCATCTGTACATGATAATCGAATTGGATGCAACTTGGTACATAAGCATTTAGTACGGTTCACAACAGTTCTGCATCCCAAATTCCGGTAAAAAAAAATGTTTGTATTTTTTTTCAGTGTTTTCATTAACACTGCACCCTTATTAATGAAGTGATTATGATGAAATTTATGATCTACTTTTGGAACACATTGATTAAAGTGGCGGGGAGTCCACCATACAACTGGTGACTCATCACACTTTATTTTTGAAGTTTGTTGGTGAGCATACATACTTCGTTCACCAATCAATTTCAATGATACTATCATAAAAGATAGAAATTTGAATGACAAAGAGCTGATTAGTTTTTGGCCGGTATTAAAATATATGGTAGGGGCCTCCCAAAAGCTGTGTATCTGCAATTTCAATAACATCAGTTCTTGAAAATTGATTTTGATTCAACTTGGTATAAATGCTTAGAGTATGATTTGTAAGAGTTCTGCATTCCAACTTCCAGTTTGTCACTTCCGGTACAAATTTGTTTTACTTTTTCTCGTACATCAGAATTTATGTTTGTTGGGATACTACCCTCCCGAAAACTCTTGCAGGAAAATTATATAGAAACTTACATGATCATGCAAGGAAAATTTCTTGTAGAGAATTGGGACAAAAAGTTTACAAGATCATACAAGACCAAACAAGAAAATTCTTTCTGTGATAAAGTATCTTTCTTGTAAGAACAGTGCAAGAGCATGCAAGAACACATTTGCTGTAGGAACCTTATACATGAACTTCAAATCATATGGGATCATGGGAGTTTCCTTTTGGTTTATTTAAAAAGCTGGTTCGTGTAACAAATTCACATGATTCTTGCATTAATCCTATATGTTCAGATATATTAAAAACCATTATTTATGAATAATTTTTTTCTGGCATATATTCTTTCATTTACATTAAATCAAAATAGCAACTAAAAAATATTAAATAATAAAATATAAAAATAAAACATTAAGGGCTGGTTGTACAATTGCAGTTCAGCCGAGGTTTAAGCTGAAATTATGCAAAACCTGATATTCTGTTCAGTTATGCATTGAACAATTGCGGTTTATTCACGAGTATGAGCTTAAGCCAGGGTTCAATTTGAGCGCCCAATTTTGTTGGTTCAAAAGCGGTTCAAGAAACTAACCTAACTTGTATCCTAACCTAAGCTCCTATCGGGTTCTACTAAGCTTTAGCTAAACTGCTATTGTACAACCGGCCCTAATTCAGAAGACACGTACATAACATTGGAGAAATTATTAGAATTATTTTGTCCATTTTGAGGGCTAGGGCCTTATTCCCGAACACAAAAATGTGAATTTGGACAATATTGTGAAGTTTCTATTGCAACACATTAAACGGTAACGGCAATGATTTTACGAAAAACAAATTGCACATTATTGTCTAAATTGAATTTAGACAATATTGTGAAATTTGATTTCCGGAAAATCGTTACCGTTACCGTTTAATGTTTTGCAATACAAAGTTCATAATATTTTTAAAATTGATATTTATGTGTTCGGGAATAGGGCCCCAGCTCGCGAACTTGAATTTAGACAATATTGTGAAATTTGATTTCCGGAAAATCGTTATCGTTACCGTTTAATGTTTTGCAATACAAAGTTCACAATATTGTCAAAATTCATATTTATGTGTTCGGGAATAGGGCCCCAGCTCGCGACATCATCTGCAAAGAAAATCAGAAAAATTTAAAGAAGTATTAAAACTTTACTAATATTTTATTGATTTAAAAAAAATTATAAATTTAAATTGTTTATTAACCAGAAACTTGTGTAGTTTTTATGTCTAAAACCCTTTATTTAGATCATTTATCATTTAGATCTTATCACTCAAACTTCTACTCATCCCTTTCATCAATAACTTCAGCGATTTTCCCTGTATGCCATCTTCAGATAGTTTAGTGCGGTCAGCATCTGTATTTTAGATTATTCAAGCGGTAGCACAATGAATAGATGAATATAAAAAACTTTAATACACCATTTATGGAAATATTAATGAACCAAAGCAACATTTACTAATTCGATGTCTGATTTTTGAGTAATTAATTATAAAAAAAGGTTTGGATTGATAAAAAAATCTTATCTTTCAAAACTTTGAGTTTGTCGGTAATAATGACATTTGTGGTGATCTGATTTGTGATTTGTAGCCCTCAAGTTCGTCCATGGGCTCCAAACAACTCTCTTAAGAAAAACATGCACCTCTCTTCATATGTGTATAATCTACTATTCTGTTTACTTTAAATAAAATAGTTATCGTTTCAAACGTACCACATTGATAATTAAAAAAACTTTCTTTTATCTTAACTGGTTTGAGTATTATAACCGACACATAATAAACTTTTGTAAAGTTTTATACTAGAAAATTCCTTTTTGTACAATTGTCTAGACTAGACAAAATCATAGTTTCAAAAAAAAATTATTGCAAAACTACTTTAAGGAAAATGTTTTTTTTTGTTTTATGTGAAACATTTTCCAGTTTTCGTTCCTCTGGTTAGATTTTCTTTAATATTCTTTTTATCAGGAAAACGTTATGAATTCCAAGAATGTATTGAAATGTAGAAAATATATATTACTTTTGTTCTTTTGTACCATTTGTGTACAGTGGAATTAAAAATAAACGAACACTGTGAAATGATAAAATGTAGTTGAATTAAAAAACATTGAGCTATTAAGTAATTAATTATAGCTACTAGCAGTGTGTGACAGTGGGTTTTAATGAAGTTTAATATTAAAAGACAAGTTGATTTTCGGAAACTGCTAAAAAGTTAAAATTCGTTAAAATGCGTATAATGTTTGAACTACATAACCACTCTTTTCCTCACTTTTATTTAACAAAGAGTTTGAAAGTGGAAAGCTAAAATCTATAGTCATCAATTCATCAATCATTTCTTTCGTATGGAGGGATTAGTTTTTCTCGATTTGTAAACTGTTAATTTTTCACCTACGTGTGTGACAAGTTCACGTACTTCAGCGCCTTCTATTGACATATTAGATAACGTGAGATATCATATATTACTGACAATAGCAGTAGGATATTCTTAGTCAAGGCGATATTTTTCAGAGGTGCTGGCAAATATACTTTATTCAGTCAACGATAGCACTGTCAATCGTAGTTGATGGCACCCTCAATATTCCTTGATGAGGGCATGCTATTTCGTAGTTGAAGAAACAAACCTTTATATATCTCTTTGTGAGCTTTAGTTTTCGAAGGAACCAGAGCATCATATGATCAAGGAATATGCCCCAAGTTGGATTATTCGCAACCCCATTTAAGTTTTGTTCATACTGATTTTCAAAAGACATCTGCTTTTTATTTCTCATTTTATTTTTATTTTCTCTATCCTATCATGAAATATTGGCATATGAAGGGATTTATTGTTTAGTTATCTTTTCTTTAAAAACAAATATTGAAAGGACAAAAAAAATTTGCGTTCATCAACACTTCAGCGTGGATAAAACCTATTAAGACCTTGGTCCCACAACAAAGCTAGATCTTTTTGTGATACATATTGTAATTTTTACTACACAGCACATTTAAAAAAAAAGCTACTTCCAATTGAGCAATTAGTTTCACATTTTATAGAAAAGAATGTCTACCCATTTTGTACACGTTTCCTTAAACCTCAAAATTTTATTCAAAATTCGAACAGCAGTTTTTTAACATTTTTTAAAAATGTCTTCGAAATTCAGTCAAATTTTAACAAATTTTTTTTACCCGTTAGGGATATCACTTATATTATTGTCTTATATTTGAGCAAATAGTAAGCTCAGCAGATTTTTAACATTTTTTAAAAATTGCTTCGAAATTCAGTTAAATTTTAACAAAATTTTTGGGGTGTGTGTAAACAAATGATTAAGTTTGTCAAAAAACGCAATGTGTACGTGTATGTGAGATCAGGACCTTGATTATTGTGTTATAAGTGTGTCAAAAAAAATCGTTTTGTGTTTCAAAAGAATGATTTTCACACATTTTGCGACCCAATTTCGTTGACAAACATAAAATGGGGAAACATTTTAAAACACATGACAAATAAAATTAGTTATTTGAATGACATGCATGTAATTGAATATGAAATATCCCATCAAACAATTTTACGTACGTCCCCAAAAGTATACGATTTTTGCACGGAATTCCATACGAGTTTTTAATTTCTGAATGAGAATGTATATGTGATACGAATTAAAATCAAAGTTTATCTCAAGCTATACTAAGTCATTGGTTTTTTTTGTCCCTAAGTGTCAGGTAAAATTTATATTAAATTGTATACTAATAAATACTGAATTAAATTAAGTAATTTAGTAAATAAATGATCAAAACAATAAGAAATTTGTTTAATTTACATATGAAATTACATGACATCTAGGGCGAACTATTATTACACACAATTTTTACATATTTCATTCGGAAAGCCCATGGAATTTGGTGCGAAAATGAGCATTGAATGGGTCTGGAATGCGTACGGAAAATTCGTACTCACCAATACATACATGTAATATTAAAAATATTGGACTTGGAAAATTGTGACAGAGTTCATTCGGCAAGGGTACAGAAATCCGTGCTCTGAGAGACACCTATTCCGAGTGCTCCGTGCAATTTTCATTGTGAAAAGGAACGACTTTCCGTGTGCATTGCTTATTGGGATGGTTCGATCCAGCAGCAGCTATGCTCCCAAGGGACAGTATAGGGACAGTTATAAAATACCTTGTTGTTGCAACAAAAGTTTTAATTATAATTTATACGAGAGGTGTTTTTTGAGAATTTTTTGTGTGAATCCAGATACTTCTAAATAATAAGAACACATTGAAAATATCAGGTTGTTGCAGATAAAATAGTTTTGAAGAAATAACGTCTTCTTAATAAGTCCTTAATGAAATATAAACCAAAACCTCTATAATTGAAAAATATCAGGCGTGAATTATACTTCAACATCGATTAACTATTCAACACGTTTTACTCTGTTAACAACTGCATTACACTTAGCCAGTCGGGAAAATTTCATCTTTTGATGAGTTCAGCGATATTAGAGTAGATTGAATTAATAATGTCATCCAATTGTGGTGAAACCAGTTGTTATAGTTTTCTATTCCACACTTGGTTTGCATAATCTTGGAAAAGAAGCACCATTTGCAGACATTTCATAACTTAGTTAAATTAATTGAAATAACAAAACCGTCAACAATAAACAAAACCTCTGAAAATCAAACTGACGCACCGGAAGTGCGTTTCGAAATTAACCACGGTTAACCATGGTAATAATGTCATAGTTAAAATAGTTAAGTCAAATATTGAATCAAAATTACTATAGTAAAGCTGTCAAAGTTAAATTGTCAAAGAAAAAGTGCGCTAAAAATTTAAAATGAATAAAAACTAATGCTAACTACGATAAATAAAACTTAAAACGTAGTGTTTGTTTTTATTTCTGTAATTTATTTTTTCTACTCCTATCACAGTAAATTATCTTATCCATGACATGTAAATTGATTATTACAATAAGTGTAACGTAATGAGAATAAAAAGTGTTACGTAATGTATATTAAGATATATATATATATATATATATATATATATATATATATATATATATATATATATATATATATATATATATATATATATATATATATATATATATATATATATATATATATATTTATATATATATATATATATATATATATATATATATATATATATATATATATATATATATATATATATATATATATATATATATATATATATATATATATATATATATATATATATATATATATATATATATATTTATATAGTTATGAGTCTTGGATCATAATTAGAATAAAAAAAATAAATTTTAATTTATTTAATTAATTATTCCTTTATTTTAATTAGTTGTTCACACTTTTAAAGTTCACCTAAGACTAACTTAAACATTATTTCTAATAAATTCATTTCAATTTATAAAATGCTTAATTGCTAAAGTTAGTAATATAATATTTAATATAATGGTTATGGTCTTTACAACATTCTTTGAGGTTCATGTTCTCAACATGTTTTGTCTTGTTAAAATGCTGACGTTAATATTTATGTGTGAGAACTGAATGTTTGAATACGATTTGTAATGGAATGCTATAATATAACTCCTCCGGGGGGTGAAGAAAGGGCGTCCTCGGTCTTTGGTGTAATCCCACATTCTTTCAACAAGTCGGAAAATCTTTTTGCTTTTTCCGTTTTGTGTTCTTCTATTGCTGGTTTACTAGAGTTTTTTATTATAATTCTTGCACCGTTTCTACGAGTTATGATGTAGAACAGTAATATGATGATAACTATCGATGATGCAGAAATGCTTCCTGTCAACGTCCAGATCCAGGTTTGGTGATTTGCTTGTCTCAAATATACATTGCTTAGCTTTTTCCTGTTTTCAATATTTTCTTGATTGATGGTTTCAATATTCAAGGTTGATATAAGCTTTCGTGTTGTTCGAATGTTATGCAGAGCACCTTGAATTTCTTGTATTTGACTTCTTATTTCGTATGAATGGAATTTTCTGTTGTTAAATGTTATTGTACAATTCCAAAAATTTATCAGAAAGTTTCCTGTAAGTGTTCGGTTATGAGGTCCACAATTTGAAGATAAACTTTCGTTCTTTGCATTATTTACTAAAAGTTTGTTTTCAGAAATATATTGTATTGATGTATCCATATCAGCTGTCACGTTGCATTGGCTATCTGTTCCCATGATTAGTGGCTTAATGCAGTTATCTCGAAATTCTTTAATTTTTGAATGTTTTTGGACGTAATCAGCATAATTTATCGTTGTAAATATTCGTTGTCTTGATTTTATTACGTGTTGTGGGTAGTTATTAATGATTGTATTATTAATAACCAACGGTACGATCATTATTGCTGTTGATTCTTCTTTCTCCAGTTTTGGCACTTGTAGTATATAGAGTAGTGTTTCATGATTTACAGCAATTTTGGGGATAACATACTGTAGAGCTTCATCTGGTAATGTTATGTTAACACCCTGGTCAACTAATAAATCTTTGACAGAGAGGATTTCTTTCAAAGACAAAATTTTGTTGCTTGGTAGTTCTAATTTAGTTCTGACTATCGCATCTTGGATGTCTTCTAATATGGTGTTGATGGTGTCAATATTAATTATTGTTGCTATCATCTCTATTTCGGACAGAAGTATTTTGTTAGACACCGCTGTAGATTTTACTGCTTTATTAACTGTATCTGTAAGGAGTTGGATTCTTTTATTAATCTGTTCATTTATTTTCCATTGTTGGTTATTTTCACTAATCAGCTCGTTTATTGTACTATTGATTATTCGTAGATCTTGAGCATCTGGGTTGCCTGCTAACCACTTCCATGCTGAACCTAAAGAATCCCATCTTCTATATCTTCCATGTTGTATAGGTTTTATTTGGTGGAAATTATTGACCAGTTTTTTAACTTTTTGTTGTATTATATTGTGTAATTCTAACTTATCGTCTATTTTGTTAGTAACTATTCTACTGATTGACCCTATAGTTAATTCTAAATTTGTCAAATTTATCGGATGGATAATTCTAATATTTCCAATTTGAATTTTACATTTATTTAATTCTAATAATAAAACTGGGTCATTATTTAAGTTTTTAATTTCCAATTTTTGATTATTACAGTACTTGAGAGTAATAATTAGTATAATCATTTTTAGTATTGCATACATTTTATCTTTAATTAATTTTTATTTTTGCAAAATGATTTAAATTTAATTTTATTGAAAATATATTAATTGATTTAAAAGAAAATTTATTTTAAAAGAAAATTTTATTTTTAGAAAATTATTGAAATTTAACTATATTGATTTACTTATATTGAAAATATTTTTTACTGATTTAAATATGAATATTGCAATAAGCTTGTATCTTTTTGATATTTTATTTTAAAGGAAAATTTTATTTCTTTGAAAATGATTTAAATTTAATTATATTGAAAATATATTGATTTTATTAAAATATATTGAATATTGATTTAATTATATTAAAAAAAATATTTATTGATACATTGATTAAAATTTGTTCAAAACACAAAAAAAGTGTAGTTCTTCTGAAATAATAGAGAGAATAAAATTAAGTTATATTAGTTTTCTTTAGTCTTTTTAATTTATTTTTATTCCGTTTTATGTTTTTATTAATTTTAAATGTTTTCAATGCTACATCTTGGACTTTAACATGCAACCCTCTTGGTTGAGTTTTCGATCTAATATTTGGTTTAAGAAATACTACTTGGTTTTCTGTTAAACCAGGTGGTTTTTCTTTTTTCTCATTTTGCTTTTCCATTTTCTTTGCTGCTATCTCTAAATTGTTTTTCACCTCTAGGAATATATTATTCGCATGTGCTTGAATTTCTATTGGGCTTGTTAAGTTATTTTGATTAAATATAACTTCATTTGGCGTGAAGCCTGTGGCTGAATGTACAGAATTATTGTAAAGTGCAACCGACAATTATATGGCAGCTGAAGTATTTGGAGTTACAAGTTTTTCCTTGTTTGTGTTGAATATCTCTATTATTGTTGCATGCGTTTTCTCAATCTGTCCATTAGATTCTGAGGAGGATGCATATTCTATTTTAACGTTAAGTTTATTTAGATATTCTTTGAATTGTGCTGATTGAAAAGTGGTTTCATGATCAGAAATTATGGTGTTCGGAATTCCGAAAAGTGTAAAGTATCTATTTAGAGCGTTGGTAATATCGACTAAATTTTTGGTGTTAATTTGAATCATTTGAAGGTGTTTGGAAAACGAATCTATTACCGATAAGAAACTATTTTTATTTATACTAAAGATATCAATATGTATTCGCTCTAATGGTTTTTTTGTAATAGGTCTTGCAGATATTTTTATGTTATATGGTTTTCGATCATATTTATGTGAATTGCATATATTACAAGCGTTTATGTGATTTCTTATTTTGTTAAGCATTTTTGGGAAAAAATACGATCTCTTTAGTTGGCTCTCTACCTCTTTTATTCCTCGATGTGCTCTCTCATGTTCTTTGACTATAATTGTGTCTTGTCTATTTTCATTCATTATATCTTCAACAATTTTTGTGACGAAAACAAAATGACCTCGTTGTGAAAAATTTTTTCTAAATGATTCCTGTATTAATCCGTATAAATTTTCTGGAGCTAAGATAGCGGATTGTTTGCCATTGTGATATTTTTTTAAAAATTCAGTTATATCGTTTTCTTCGAAAGCTGTTTTTGAAAAGATAATTCTTTTAAAATTTGGGAAAAGGTCTTCTGTGATTATTGTATCTAGTCTAGAAATTTTGAAAATTATTTGATTTCTGTAATAGTTAATTGGGCGATCTGCGAAATGAATAAAGTAGTCATCTGACGTACTTGCGGAGTGAACAGTTTCTATTTCGTCCGAAGGATGAGAATTTCTTTGATTTTCTTCAGATTCACGTGAAGTGTTTTCTGAGAATTCGTTCTTGTGCACTTCGTTTAATTCATTTTCTTTTGGAATTCTTCTTAATGCATCTGCCACTACATTTGCTTTTCCCTCTTTGTATATTATGTCGTAATCGAAATTTTCTAATTCTAGTCTCCATCTTAAGATTTTGGAGTTTTTCTCTGATGTTTTGATAAAAATTAGCGGTTTATGATCCGTTACTAGTGTAAACTTATTACCGTACAGGTAGTGTTTGTATTTCTTCACGGCCCATATTATGGCTAATGCCTCTTTTTCATTTGTTGCATATTTAGTCTCTGTTGAATTTAGTGTGCGAGATGCGAATGCAATAGGTCTTTCAATTTTATTTTGGATTTGTGACAGAACTGCGCCTAAAGCGTAATCTGAAGCGTCTGTTGTCAATATAAAGGGCTTTGAGAAATCTGGATAGGTTAGTATCTGATCCGTCGCTATTGTAGTTTTTAATGTCTCAAATGATGAAATATATTCTGGGTCCGTCAAATTAATTGGAATGTCTTTTTTCAAATATTTTGTCATATTTCTTGAGATTTTAGAATAGTCCTTTATGAACCTCCTATAATACCCTGATAGTCCTAAAAACTGTTTGATTTCCTTTTGATTTTTGGGTAATGGCCAGTCCAAAATCTTTTGTATTTTGTCTTTGTTGGGTTTCACTCCTTCTGGTGTTATGACATGGCCTAAGAATTCGGTTTCTCTTTTGAGAAATTCACATTTGTCCAGTTGGATTTTGAGATTAAATTCTGAAAGTCTTTTTAAAACAATGCTTAAATTTTCTAAATGATTTTCTAAAGATTCCCCTACTATAACTATGTCATCCATGTATACGTGACAGATTCTACCAATTAAACCTTGTAATACGTTGTTCATGGCATGTTGGAAAGTCGCTGGACCATTTTTCAGGCCAAAAGGCATTCGACAAAACTCGAAGTGGCCTTTATCTGTTGAGAAAGCTGTTTTTAATTGCGATTTCTTTTATGTTGTATGTAAAAATTTGGTTCAAATGCATAGATGGAACAGCAGCCGCATATCAGGATTTGGATTTCATCAAAATTGACCAAAGAGTTTCAGAAGAAATGTTGAACAAAACTTGTTGTCATCTTCACTATTTAACGGAAGCAAATATTGGCTCGGCTTTTTTCGACCCAGAGATTTCGTTTGATGAAAAACGAAAAATGGTTCAAAACCTTGAGGTCCCAGCACGAGACATTCCCATCGCACCCCAAACTCGCAAAAAAGATTTTGTCGCAGTCAAACATATGCAACTTTTTGCTAATACGAACATTAGTGATTTTGTCACAGAAAAAACTCAGAGTTTTTTTAATCGATTTAGAATTTGTATTGATTTTTTGCTACATGACCCATCGGAATGAGGATTTCGTCAAAGCCACGTTGTTTTACCAAAGTTTGCATGTTGTTAATGATACCGCCGAACTCGGTGTTAAGTTGATGACACGGAATACAACAGCATTCTAACTAAAGACGAGGAAGGTACACAATACACCATTCAGGTGGTCGAAAACTACAGATGCAAATACCCATCATACAATAAATATAATTTAATTTATTGATTTCTTTTGGAAAATGTTGCTTTTGAATGAAATTTTTTTATAACTTTAACCATAAAAATTAATTTTTTCTCTTTGAAAAAAGATTATTATGAATTAGTGAATTTTCGTATATGTAAGAAGAAAAATTAAGATAAATCGCTTTTCTAAGATCGATTTCTACATACTTAGAATCGTTAGAATCGTTAATTAATTAGCTTTTAATAAAAATAATCAAAACTATGAGATATATTATGTTTTAAGATAATTATATCTGATAAAAATAAAAAATCCTATTATTCTGCTAATTTTCTTATCTTCGACGCCACTGCGCGGTGGGTAATTATTTTCCGATTTCAATAAAACTTGATATAGTTCATATTCGAGTCAAATGGAACATAATTAGCCGGTGGGAGCGAAGAAAACGATGGTTTGAAAATTGTTCATACATATCTGGTCATGCCCAATATATATATATATATATATATATATATATATATATATATATATATATATATATATATATATATATATATATATATATATATATATATATATATATATATATATATATATATATATATATATATATATATATATATATATATATATATATATATATATATATATGTATATATATATATGTATATATATATATATATATATATATATATATATATATATATATATATATATATATATATATATATATATATAAATATAGATATATTACCTAACAGTTTTAAAAAAATATGCTTTTTGCAAACTAGAATTTATGGTATTACTGAAATTTTCACAGCCTTTAATAAGAACAAGAAGCCTGTCTTAATGTTTAAAGATAAAACCCGAACAAGTTGGAGTCAGAAATCCTTTTTATCCATTTTTAAATCATAAGTCAATAATTGAAATATTTCAATTCATTTTGACATAGAATAATGCAAAGCCTACCACAATTTGTAAACTGCTTGCATTTAATTTATATAATTGGTAATTCATTTTTTCAAGTAATTATACGCGTTTGTGCATTATAACAAACTCGTAGAAGAAGTATATATAACCAAACTCGAGCTGCAAACCATTTTCCATGCTCGTGAAGTTAATGCAACGCACATGCTATTTACAGCTCTAGATAAGTATGTAATATACTATTTCATTCATCAAAATCATATAAAAATAACTAACACATCGCTAAAATCACTAAAGATTATTAAATACTTAGTTTACAATAGTTAAATATTTTTTTTTTAAATAAAAAGTCTTGTGTTATAGGGTTTACAATATATGTGTCACAATGACACATAAATACCTTTTAAGACCTACAACAACTTGCGCTCCCAACAACTTTTAAGACCTACAACAACTTGCGCAGTCCCACAACAACCTGCGCTCTAAGGTGTTGATGAACGCTTTTTTAAACTTCTGCGGATTGAAACCACCTGAGACTATAGACTACAACTATTCCATTTGTATATAGTTCGGACAAAGAAGTCTTTCTGCGATCTGCCAGTATGACAGCGCGGGATCTTGACCGTTTGACTGGAACGGAACGGGAGTGGAACGGGGGTAAGGATATGTTTGAGGCATGATGCTGCTGATTTCATCTAAGCAATGTTGATGACGATATTTGTAAAAAACAACCAGGTTATAGCAACAGTACGACGATATTTTAGGGAATCAAGTTTTGATGTCAAAGCTCGATCACCCACAATTCGTATAGCCCACTTTTGAACAGAGTCCAAGAGGGCCAAGACGGAAACAGAAGCAGCACCCCAAACTTGACAACAGTACTCCATACAGGGACGAATATAGGACTTATAAACATGGAGCAATTGGTATGGAGTGAAATATTTTTTGCAACTATTTAGGAGGCCGAGTTTTCTAGACCCGCTTTTTGCCATTGCCATTACATGATCGTTCCAGAGTAGGTCATTAGAAACTGTGACACCCAATAAACGAATGTTTTTGCTTTCGCCCATTGGTGCATCACACATACTGAATAAAATATCTTTGGGGAAGTCGCTCTTTGATCTGGGAACAATCAACAGCTGTGTTTTGGTAGAGTTGAAATTGACCAGGTTTTGGTCACCCCAATCGGCGACTTTTTTTGTCTTTATTCACGTTTATGGCAGTGTCTCTCCAGGTGGGATTAATCTTTTCGTGCATTTTACCTTTTGAAGGAAGGGGCTCGAACGACTTGTGCAGAGTGCTATCATCTTAAAAACTATTTATTGGGTTGCTGGTGATTTTCAACAATTCGTTGATATAAATCAAAAATAGGTTTGGGGACAATACATTAATATAATGCTCGTAGACTTTGGATAGGACCGAGAGTAAAGTTATTGGCCTATAATTTGAGATATCGGCTTTTGGTCCCTTTTTGGGGACGGGCTGGACATTTACCAACTTCCAGCACGAGGGAAATATATACCAGATTTGTAGGATTGGTAGAATATCTTAGTCAAAGTTGGTGCAAGTTCTTTGGATAAGGTTTTTAAAATAAAGGGTGGAATGTTGTCCATTCCTGAAGCTTTGTTGATGTTGAACAAGTGGTTTGAGGTGGATTTTATTCATATCAACTCCTGAAGACTGGATTTGGGGTATTTCTTTAGGAGTTTCCAAAACAGTGGAAACTTGAAATATACGATATATTCACAATATACGATATATTGACAAAATAATATAATTTCTCACTTTTTTTTTCAGCAACAATTAAAACTTTCTTTTATTATAAAAGATTATAGTGTGTTTTATAAATCGGTTGGTTGGCATGTCATTTTAAATGTTTATACGTTTTGACATTAGAACCTTAACAAACTCTACTATCTAGTAGAGTGAAACCAAGTTAAAATGGTGACGTCACACTTTACTATGACAGTTTAACTATATAGTTTTGGAACGATGGTACATCTGTCATCCAGTAAATTATTTACTTTGTGAGTAATTTTGAAACAACATTTGGGAAAATAAAGTTAACCACGGTTAACCATAGTTAATTTCGAAACGCATATTTTTGACAAAATAAAATAACAATGATAGGAAAATACACATATATATACATATGGACAGCTGATAACGGATTCGTTATGTACAGACTATAGACAAGGAAAAAAAGGCGTGATAAATACGGTCTTGTTTTGCAATTTTATTTAATTCATTGACCGATTAAAATAAAATATTTTGATAAGTACCTTAGATAAAATTTAGTAAAGAAGAAAAAATTTTTAATTTAATTTAATTTAATTTATTTGTCCGAAAAATTTTTTTTAATGTGTTCATATAATTTATTTAAATGTTTGTTTGCATACAATTTTATATTTGTTTTACGTATTTGAGTTGTTTATATGTAAAAAAAAAACTAAAATGCTAAAGAACTAAAATTTGCTTAATATCTATGTCAGTCAGTTCATATTACTTTAATTTTAACATTTTGGTATAATTTTTAGTCCTACACCCTTTAATAGTGCACTGAAGAGGAGGTCACAAAAACCTCGAAATATTTGTAAAAGAATAAAACAATAAGCAATTAAAGGTCTAAAGCTTGGAATTTTCTTTGGTTTTATTTAGTTTTAATACAAGTAAGAAGAACGAAAGAAAATACAAGACAGTATACATATATACATTATAGACCAGTTTTATGGTACATATTTTTACAAATGTATACCATAAACCATGGTATTTATACCATACCATAAACATATTACAAAAAAACAGAATTATATCACACAGACAGTATAACTCAATTATTTGTATTTATTTTCTTTTTCTTTCCAAAATCAAAAATTTATTTTGAAGCTACTATTTGGGTATTTTTTTAACCTCATTAACTTTAATCAAAAGTTACATGCAAATTTTTATAAATTATATATAAGTATAAACTATAATCGTTATAAACTCTATCGATTCCGAATAGGACACTTCAGGAACAAATCACCAGCAACGAAAACAAAAAAAATAAATATCTTTTTACTTATTTTTTTACAATTACACCAATTTAAAAAAAGGTTTTCTAATATAATTGTTCTATTATGGATAGAACGAACTTTAAGAGTTACATTGATAGCATCGGATCGGCCAAATTAATATTTTAACGCAGATACTAGAAAGTATTTCAGGGAAAACCGCTTCGTAACGAACAGAAAAATTTTTTATTGGAAAAAGAGGCATTTTAAATAGGAATCTGACAAAGTCCGACGCCGAATTATCGAAATATATATTTTCGAATTATAGAAATATGTATTGCACTGCATACAAACTCAAACTACCTCATGTATTGAAATTAGATGCTTAACGATAAATGAAATCAGAGAAACTAATCGAAACCAGTGGCGGATTACCATAGAGGCGGAAGAGGCGGCCGCCTCGGGCCCCACATCCACATCCCCTCGCTACAAATAGTATTGATATTTTATAGGTATTCAAATATCAGATGACTTCGTTCATTCAACCAAAGTTTTTAAACCTAAAGATTTTTTTAATATTATCCCACATGTAAAAGTGTTAGGTTGTCAATTTGTATTACTTTTTTTCATGTTTGTATTTATTTTAATAATTCTAATTTGATAGTTTTATAATTTTTTAATGTACAAATTCGTTTTCCAATTTGTATAGTAAAAAAACATTTTGTTTTGAAAAGTTCCACTGTTACGAATGAATATTAATACTAAAACTTTATTTGCAATAGGCTGTTACTATATCAATCGCAAAATTATTGATAAAAACAAAATCCAGATCAGTATTTTTTGGATATTTGAAGTATATTTGAGTTTTATGTTTTCATCAATGATTTTGGATTTCTTTTAAGACCTACAATTTATTGAAAGCATTAAACTGAAAACCTCAATTTTAAGCATATAATTGTACATATTTTAGATTAATTTCATATATAACTAAATAAATGAAAACTTTTTAACGTGTAGAATTGAAATCTATTATTGTATGCTTAAAATCCATGTATTTTTTATACAATACATGCTAAATTCATCATTTGGATTAACGTTTGAAAAGGGTTTCCATATGATATGATTGACATAGTATAGGTGTTTTAGCTTTAGTTGTATATTTCGTTTTATCAACGTTGATTGGAAAAAAGATTGTCTAAAAAATTTGTTTGAAAAATTTGAAAAAAGATTGTTTGTAACTGGACGTATTGATACTCAAATAGCTCGTGAAATTGAAGTACAACAAAAATACTGGCGGGAAGTTTGAAAAAGAGTTGCAGCTACAGTAAAGCTATTAGCTACTTTGGGTTTAGCATTTCGTGGTCATCGAGAAGATATTGATTCGAACAGAAAAGGAAATCTTATGACATGCATGCAGTACCTTTCCCAATTTGATGATTTTCTTAAAAATCATTTGGAGAGGTACAGCCATCCAGGAAAAGGTAATGTAAGTTATTTATCACATACCACATGCCATGAATTTATAAATTTAAGGGGAACTGAAGTAAAAGAACACCTAATACAAGAAATTCAGGACTCTTTATATTATTCAATTAATGTTGATTCTACGCCAGACGTGAACCACACTGACCAACTAAGTTTTATATTAAGGTACATTGATAAAGTGGGCGATGCGTGAGAACGATTTTTGGATTTTTACAAATTGAAAATCACAATTCAGAATATCTAGCACAACTTATTTTGAAAACTTTAAACAATTTGTCTTTGGATATTAAAAATTGTCGCGATCAAACATATATGGCCGGAAAATATAATGGTTTACAAGCCAGAATTAAAACCCTAAGTGAGACCGCCATTTTTATTCCTTGTACAAGTCATACGCTTAATTTAATTGGAAATTATGCTGCAGATGCCTATTCTACTGCGGTGTATTATTTTAACTGTATCCAAAATATATATGTATTCTTTTCTTCATCTATACTCACAAATGGAAGTTGATTATTGATAATTTTTCCGATCCTAATTCCAAACATATTAAAAAATTAAGTGACACAAGTGACGTAAGCTGATGCAGTATCCGCCTTGCGGTTTAATTACAAAAATATTAAAAGCGTTCTTATCCAAATTAGCGAAAATGAAGACGAAAAACCGATTACTAAAGTTGAGGTTAAAAAATTAGCTAGCTCTTTCGATGAATATGAATTGCCTTATTAACCGTTCTATGGGATATATTATTGCAAAGAATCACTAGTACTAGAAAATCATTTCAAAATATTCAAACGAACTTATTACAAGGAGTAAAACTGTTTAATTCTTTGTCACGATTTATAAGGGATGTTCGGAATGATTTTGAGAGCATAGAAAAGCAAGCAAACTTATTAACAGACAATATTAGCTACAAAGAAGGACGAAAAAGAAAACGCAAAATTATGTATGATGAATCATCTGCAAATGATACACAGCTAGTAGGACGAGAACTGTTTATTATAAATACTCACAATATGATCTGTGATAGACTTGCCACTGAAATGTCTACCAGAACGTCCATATATGAAACTGTTTTAAATAATTTTAAATTATTTTTTGATCAAAATATATCCAGTGATATATGTGACAAGTGTTTTTTAGAATTGTCAAATACATATGAGAGGGATATAGAAGTACAATATTTTAAAGACGAAGTACATCATTTTTTAAAATATATAAAAGAAGAGAACATCACTTGTCCATTTAAGATGTACAAGGTAATCATTGATGGCCTGCAATCTTCATTTCCCAATGTGGAAACTATTTTAAAAATATTTCTTACATTGCCGATATGCAACGCAAGTGGGGAACGATCTTTCTCCGTTCTGAAGCGGATAAAAAATTATTTAAGAAATAGTCTTAATCAAACTCATTTGCAAAATTTTTGGTAAAATCTTAGGCCCCAAAATTTTGTTCCGCCTCAGGCCCCTTAAAGGCATAATCCGCCACTGATCGAAACCATCGAGCAAAACTTTATGAACCGTTCATGCTAAATTAATCTGGTTTGGCTTGGCTTTTGAGGTTTGTTCTACTAGTGAAGAATAGCGTACACTGAAGTCATTTAACTCTGTATTTTATTTGGAAGTAATACTAATAGCTACTTTTGAATGAATTCGAATGGAAATGTTTGAAACTGGGATTTAATTAAATGACTGTTTACTACTATACGAGGCAATGAACAGTATGTTTAATTTATATGTAGATACCAAAAAAATTACTTAGTCACTTAATTCTTTGTATTATTTTAACAAAAAGGCAAGAATAATAAATCACATATTCCAACAAATTTTCCAAGACATCAGACAAATTACAAAGAAGGTATTATTTATCAATGGTATTATTAAAGAAAAATTCCAAAATTTTGGGAAATTTCATTTCAATAACATAACAAAAATCAAAATCAACAAAATTACGTGTTACAACAAATAAACACAGTTAACACACAATGGTAAACTCCAATTTCAACCATTTCTATGGTTTCATGTTAAATTAATATTATTTTTCATTTATGACTCAAGAAATATTTTGGTATTTTAAATAAATTGTAAACTATTGTATAGTCATAACAAACACAAACAAACTATCAATCATAATTTTCTTGTTAAATTAAACCAATTAAGGCAGTTTTTGGCTATAGAACGAAATAATCTTAGCATATTTTTGTTATATATCTGATAGACGTTTTCCTATTTAATCATAAACTAAGCTAAAATTAATTCAACGAAACAATTCATTCTTAATTATATTGTACAAAATCACGAACTTTGGAGTACGTGAGAAATTTATAATGAACTCTGGTGTCAAGAATAATATCATTTTCGAAACCGTATACAGATATCTATGTATCTACATTTTTGAATTTATGGAAAATTAGCTAAAAAAAAATTTCATTCTTAGAATCTTTAAACAATATTAAACAAAGAATTTATGTCTTTCTTTCATTTCAGGAATAAATTGAAAAATATTTGAGCATAAAAGAAATCGTTTCAAAATATCTTACCATATATAACAATAAAATATTTGAAACAATGTGTAAATAAATGAAAAACTATATTTTTCTGAAAATTTCACAAAAATTTAATTATGGAAAAATGTGAAATTTTTTGGTTTCATTTGCAATCTGTAATCTACAATTTTTGAAATTGTGGAAAGAGAAAAATTTGCATTACAGAAAAGAATAGACAATATAATTTTTTTTTAAAATTAATACTATAAAAAAAAAAATACCGGAGTTGAGAAAAAGAACTAAATCAATTCTACCGTATGTTGGTAGATATGAATAACCTTTTACAGTCCGTACAATTTTCTGTACTCTGTTTCGGACTAATAAGAAAATTACATCTTTAAAATGTTTTAAAAATTTATCTTACGAGGATTTCTCAAGTCAACAAGGTCAAAATGCACTTCTCCATCACCACTCGTCAATCCATACTACAACTAATTAATGCTAGATGATGATTTTTTCATTGTGGTGATATTATTTTAGAATCGATTCTGCTTTAAATTAGCTGAACTGGTGCTGAGCTAAATAAATAAATTTGTGTTACGAGATAAATGTTAATATTGGTGACGGTATTGTAACGATCGGTCCTATTTGGATTCAGCATCTGCATTAAGAACAAAACCATCTAAAAACAACTGCCTTAACAAAGACTTATTATTCTAATTTCAATACTATATTGTCAACTTGCAATACTATATCAACTACCATTGTTGAAATCAAAACTAACCTACCTCAATAATAAAAAGTGGGTCATACGGATATCATAAAGCTGTCGTCAAAATATTCAATGTATAAAATAGTGTGCGGTTGTTCAAAATTTTTTATTTGATTTTCGTGTTGGTGGCGTATTGTTTTTTGTGATTAGAAATATAACTTGACCAGACGTCCTTTTTTCCGGTAGTACAGTGCTCCTGTAATAGATTTTCTACTCCTCAAACTTTCTGTACTTCTAATGTACTCCTTTTAGGGTGTTTTTAGCTCGTATTGTATTCCTTAAGAGTACACATACTCCTTTTGTACTCCTTAAGATTTATGCTTGCAATTTTATGTTTTTGAACTTACAAAAGCCAAAACAAATGAAAAATTTAACTGTAACCAAAACTTTCGGTTTGCCTATATCCATGTTTTTTGTGTAATCTGAAGACAAAAGGTAGCGGTAGGGTAGCGAAATCAGGAATTCGACGTCCACGCCGTGCTGCCTGAGTAATGCCGACAGAATTAGGTTGGTGTATCGGAGACAAACAGGACAAAGATTGCTTAGTCAATGACGCTACATCACGGCAAATTGGTGCTTTTAAATTAATGTGACCCAAGCGTCTGTTCTCCATGTTAGGGGCGGCTGGGAGCGGGCGTCTGTCTTGGATCAAGCGGCTCGCTATATAAACGTGTAAAAAGGTTGTTTCTGGTAACCTTAAGATGCAGAACGGACCCATTCACGACAATTTGGGTTGGGCCTAAGGTTAACACCCTAACCCCGGAAAAAAACTATCTAACAGAGAAAGAATAACAGAACTGAACAAAACAACAGAATTTTACCTGGACGAGAAAAAGGACCAGACTACCGAATTGGAACGTGGAATGTGCGCAGCCTGAGCGCTCCTGATGCTCTTATAAGTCTAGAAACAGAGGCTGAGAGGTATAGGATGGATATCATAGCTCTGCAAGAAATTAGACAGCTAATAATCGGAAAACAAGATTTGGATAGTCACTCTTTATACTGTAGTGGTCATCCTTCTCGAAGAGAATTTGGAACTGGTTTTCTTGTGGGTCACGTATACAAGAAGCCATGATGAAATTCATCCCGGTCAATGAGAGGATATGCTACTTAAAAGTACGCGGTACATACAACAATATTTCTCTTATTGCCGTGCATGCACCTACTGAAGCTAAAACCATCGACGAGAAGTATAATTTCTATATAGCACTGGAAGAAGTTATGAAACAAACACCAACACGCGACTTCATTATGGTTCTTGGTGACTTTAATGGGCAGGTTGGAAGAGATATCTCTTATGGAAAAGTGGTGGGTCCCAACAGCCTGCATTTGAATTCGAATGATAATGGTGAGGGAATGACTGAGTCTACATTATCAAATAATTTGAGAATTGACAGTACGTTCTTCCCGCATCGATCGATTCATAAGCAGACTTGGGTCTCACCAAATGGAAACACTCGAAGTCAAATTAATCACGTGCTGGTAACAGCACGTCTTTTTCTCGAGTGTTCTGGATGTGCGATCCTTTAGAGGTGCATACATTTGAAGTGATCATTTCCTTGTATGTGCTAAAATAAGGTTCCACTTTCCAAATCCAGGCATTCCAAAATTTAATCAACGGAAACGTTTTAACATCTCATCACTACAGAATGCTGAAACAGAAGAGAGATATCAAAACCATAATACTGAAACGTTGGAGAAATCAGAAACCATTAATGGAGACGTCGATAAGTCATGGTATTTACTCAGGGATGCTGTCTTGGAATGGGCGCTTATTTAGCGTATGGTTTTTTTTGTGACACATTAAAAAATTAAACTTAAAAATAGGTAGACTCTTCTATGAAATCTACCTAAAACAATACATGGATACACATTAAATGAACTTACAATCGATTTGATTGCGTGTCTTTTAAGTAAATTAAAAAGTAAAATATTTGAACATTGGGCAGTACATTTGAACATTAGATGTTTACATCGAGCGAGTCTATCCATGCTACTACATCGGGAGTTGCCAAATGGATGTCTGAGATGTTGCCATTATAACGTCGAATTGGACACACAGTTGCAATGTGTTTTATAGTTTGTTGTGGAGTGCCGCACTCAGGGGACTCTGAAATGCCCCACTTGTAGAAAGAATCAGCACAACGTCCATGATTCGTTCTTATTCGGTTTAATGTAGTCCAGGTATGACGTGGCAAATCGAAACCAGGTTGGGTAGAAAACGGGTTAGTAATAGAAAGGCCAGTTGTGTTGTAATGTTGCCAGGAGGTGTCCCAGGCATCCAAGATATTAAAATCAGTTGCCAGCAGGTTGCTGGCCGATTTATGTGGAGGCTTTCTTGACTTCAATCGACAACGAGTGTGGTCACCGTAATATTCGTGCAAGGGTAACGTGGTGTTGTTGGTTACCTTTTTATGTTCACGCATGAGAGCATGCGAGCGTCTGAGTGCAGGTGGAGCGATATTGCTTAACACAGGGAGCCAAGGTAAAGGGGTGGATCTGATAGTACCACTTATAGTACGCATCGTAGCATGTAGCTGGCAGTCAAGTTTTTGAGTATGTGTGCTATTCAACCAGACTGGTGCGCCATACTCAGCCACTGAGTAAACCAGACTTAGAGCAGTTGTTCGGAGGGTAGCTGGAGTAGCACCCCATGTAGAGCCTGCCTGTTTGTGCAATATATTGTTTCTCGTTTTAAGTTTTTGTGACGTATTTTCTAGGTGGAGTTTAAAAGAAAGAGTTCTATCGAGAGTAATGCCCAGGTACTTTGGCTGTTGATTGTATTTAATGACAGTGCCGTTAAATAACACTGATAGTTCGTGTTTTGCCAGTTTGTTGTTTAAGTGGAAACAGGAGTTCTCGGTTTTACTTAGATTGGGAAATAAACTCCACGTTCGAAAATAGTCATTCATTATCGCTAGTTCAGTTGAGAGCAAATCCTCCAAAACACCCATGTCTTTGTTTTGAGTGGCCAGGGTCCAATCATCAGCGTAACCAAATTTCTTTGATGTTGTGTCAGGAATGTCATGAATGTACAGATTAAAAAGTAATGGCGCCAGGACGGAACCTTGTGGTAAACCATTGTTAAGCATTTTAGACCTACTGCAGGAATTATTTAGATGAACTTTGAATACACGATTACTCAGCATATTGTTAATTAAACGCGAGATGGTGCTACAAGGTATTGCATTGAACAGCTTATATATAATCCCAATTCGCCAGACCGTGTCATATGCTGCAGTAAGATCGATGAATACTGCGCCTGTGTTTAGTTGTTTTTGATACCCAGCTTCGATATAGGATGTTAGAGCGAGCAGTTGGTCAGTGCAACTGTGATTGGGACGAAAACCAGCTTGTTCAACTGGGATCTGGTCATTCAATATCGGTGCGATACGATTGTATATGAGCCGTTCTAGCAATTTATAGCAGGTGCTCAAAAGGGCAATCGGGCGATAGCTTCCTGGTTCATTGGATGGTTTACCTGGCTTAAGTATCGCTATCACTTTCGTAGTCTTAAAATGTTTTGGTAGGTTGCCGGTTTCTAGGACATTCGAGAAAAATTTAGTTAGCCACTGTTTTACATTTTTTCCAGCATTCTTAAGAAATTCTGGAAAAATGCCATCGTAGCCAGCTGCTTTTCCGTTTTTTGTTTGGGACAGAGCTGATTCTAGTTCTTCGCTACTAAAAGAGTTCGCATACTTCGATGGAGACGAGCAATTGCGCTTCATTTCTCTTAATTTGCGTTTAATTGTTCTCTTATGAAGGCGATTAATAGAAGCACGAGACATATTTACTATGTGATTTGCGATGTCCTCAGGATTTATTTCATTGTAAGCACGAGTAATTGAGTTTAAGCCACCCAGTTTCCGAAGGAGACTCCATGCTTCCCTGCTTGAATGGGAAAAATCAATGTTTTCAACAGCCTTAATCCACTTTTGTTTTCTCGCGGCGTCCAGTGAGTATATTAAGTCATCAGCCACGTCTGCCTCACCACTACTAAGGTACTCCTCATATAATATATCGCTCTCTTTACTCCAGCCAGGAATATATTCTTCACGAAAGCCTCTTGGGATGCATTTCTTTGCAGTTGAGATGATGGCTCCAACAAATCTATCGTAATTTTTAGGAATGGGTTGGATCCAGCGAATCACTGCATCCAACTTCATCCTATATTTATCCCAATCAGCTTTGTTAAAATTTCATCTAGGTTGAGGAGTAGAGTTAACGAGTGCAATTTGGATTCCTACCTCAAGAATTACTGGACGATGTTAATTGAGAGCGTGGAAAACCTTGTAAGACAGCCCTAGATATTGGAATAGGGTTACGTTGTTCGTTTTTTGTGGAAAAACAGAGGTCGGGATTGTAATCACGTCGCCATCTTGCAGATCTAAAGGTTTTCAAGTCTTTCGCATCATATACCAGGAACATGTTGTTATCATCCGCCCAGTCGGTCAGTTGCACGCCATTGGTATTATTATTTGAGTAGGACCACTGAGTGTGATGGCTATTGAAGTCACCAGCATATATTGCTGGATGATAAAATAATGGTAGAGTAGCAGCTGGCCATCCTGTATTTGGAGGCTTGTATACGTTTACAATTTTCGTGTCCGATATATCAACAACAATAAGATGTATATCGTTGTCCGTCTGTGTAAGTACGTGCGTGTAGTTCAGGATTTCTGACTTAACATACGTGGCAGATCCATATGATTGATGGTAAATAGCACTAATTAATTTGTAACCAACAATGTTTCCTCTAGAGGTAAGTTGCGCTTCATCTGCTGCATGCGTTTCTTGCAGAATTATAACGTCGATGTCGTAATCTTTTAATAATCTTTGTAAATGTTCAGTTTTTGACTTGCTTATGCCTTCAATGTTCAATTGCAAAATACGGACTGAAGGTCCAATATTTTTTGTCTTATGGTGCTGAAAAGTACCGTTGTTATTGTGATTTTGATTTTGGTTTTGGTTCATATTTTTTTTTTTTTTTTTTTTTTTTTTGTATCACAGCCAAGAGTTCGAAATGAAATGCTTGGCTACCAAGTTGAAATAGACTATTTGCGTAATCCAGGGTGCAGCATGAGGAGCTTATCTATTTCACACACCACGGAATGGGTGCTGCTGAGGGAATACTTGGACGACCACAAAACCACTCCCAGAAGCCATGGATGGATCAAGCATGTCTTGACGCTATTCAATACAAAAGAGATTGCTATCTAAAATGTCTACAAGGACACAATACCAGGTCCACGAAGGAGAACTATAAACTGGCAAGACAAGCCGTTACAAAGCTATGTAGACGAACGAAGAGAGAATGGTGGAAGAGCAAGTGTTAGGAGATTGAAAGCTTCAATAAGGAACATCAATCGCGTAACTTCTTTCAATCGGTTAAAACCTTAAGGAAAGGACTTCAAACTAGATCGACTGCTATTCAAAATGAAGATGGGGAGATACAAGTAGACCTTAAAAATATTGTAGATACTTGGGCCGCTTATTTTGAGAAACTTCTCAACTTAAGTGACGAATATAAAGATGGCGACTGAGTAGGATCATACCAAAAATCGTATGCTTTATTAGTCTTGTTTTTTTAATTTTCTTTTAATATTTACTATTTGTGAACGCGGTAAATTTGTTGAATTAATTTATTATATACTATCATATGTGAATAAATAATAAATACAGTATAAAATTAACTTTCAAGTGTCAATTTCATAGACCATCGTGTCAATTACTGTTGTATAAATTTTGTGGTTTAGTTTCATCTTTTTAATAATTATTGATATTGTAATCGGAAATTATGTCACCTACAAACACCAGAAGTAAATCTACCAGTGCGTGTGACACTATGAAAGAACTTTTAAAAAAAAAAGATATAGATCTAAAAGATATTCTAACCTCACTAATTGCGGTCAATGAGCAAGTTATGAATGTCAATCAGAAAATTGATAATCTTGATGTGAAATTGGTCAATCTTTTTGAGGACCACAAGAAAACAAAAGCCAAAGTAGAAAACCTTTGTGAAATTTCACTTAAACATGATCTGGAAATATTCAATCTTCAACTGCAAGTTTTCAAATTACAGCAGAACGATCTAAGTGATGATATTGTAATACTGGGAGCACCAAAAAATATTAGTGCCAATGAATTTATGCACAGCATCTGCAATTTTCTAAAGTATGATATCTCAAGTGTAGATAAAAGTTATTCCAAATCTATTGCTGTTCAAAACGATGGAGAAGAGGTCAAACATGTTCAAATTATTGTTAAATTTAAATCAACTATGCTTAAAACAAGATTTATGCAACTGGTTCGAGACATTGGTCCAATTTTCGTCAAGCAAGTTATTCCCGAATTTGAAAATGAACAAAAAAAACTATTTATTGGACATAGACTATTGAAGTATTATGCTGACCTGTATACCTACTGTCGAAAACTAAAAAATCAAAACATCATCTGTGCTACCTGGTTCTCAAACAACAATCTGTATATTCGACTTACTTCTAAAAATACACAGAAGCAGTTACCGCCAATAATAATCAATTCACAAGCTGATATAGATCGCAGAATAAAAGATCACGACTTATTTTTAAAAAACAAAACAATCTATGTGCAAGATGGTATTGCATACGATGGAAATGATAAGGAAAAATAATAACTATAGTCATAGACCTCAAACTACGCCACGCTATCTAATTTTTTTTTGAAGAACTGAAATTGAAGAACTGTGAGAAATTTAATTTATCTTATTGATAATTACTAACCATTTAATTTGATTTAATTTATATCTAATTTTAATTTACTTTAGTTAATCTAAATTAGGAGTGCCAAGCAGTTAAATAATATAACACATTTTTTCACCTTTCGATCTCTGGAAATTTAAATTGTTGGTATAATATATACACATATATTTATATATACATACCTATCATCTATACATATAATTGTCCGTTTTGCTTTTTGAGCTTGTGATTGTAACAAACGTGAAAATTTTTTTTTTTTTGTTTTATCGATCAGCTGTCGTAATATCTATCTATTTTGGTCTATTAGTTGTCTTCTGAGAGTACGGAATTAAAATTTATTTAGTATGGATGACCAAATTTCAATTGAATATCACACTAGAACATTTTACGCAAACAACAGTAATGCCGTTAATGTTGCTTACTTGAATGTGCGAAGTATTCGTAATAAATATGACGAAGTTGTTAATTTATTAAATTCACTTGGAGCAACAATACATATAGTAGTTTTGGCAGAAACGTGGCTGTATGAGGATGAGAACAAGTTCTTTAATATTGAGGGTTATAACGTGTATCATGCAAATAGGTCAAATTTGTGTACTCTTGGTAGAGGAGGAGGTGTCAGTGTTTATATTAGTAATAAGCTATCATCAACCCAAATTAATTTGGATTTTGGTGATGACTTCAATGCTGAATTGAAATCGAAGTTTGACAATTCTATACAACTGGTAATAGTCAAAGTTGTTCAACTAAACTTGAACATTATTGGTATGTATCGTTCCACTCAATTGAGCGACAATAATTTTTTAACTTTTCTTGATATACTTATACCAAAAATGAAAAACTGTTTCATCATTGGAGATTTCAACCTTAATTTATTAAATGAAAATGATCGTACAATACAGGCTTATCATGAATTGATAACTGCTAATGGTTTCTCTATACTCAATAAGGTCGATGTAAGCTTCCCAACAAGAATCTCTAATACTATATCTACAATCATAGACCATATTATTACAGATGTTTTAAACCTGAATTTCAACTTTTCAGTTGAGGATATTCAGGGGCGAAACTGCGGTGATCATTGTCTGGTTGCGCTCAATTTTAATTTTAATCGATCATTTTCGAATATTGAAAACCCTTCTCATTATGAGATTCTTGACTATGAAGCCATAGATAGAAATAATGGATTCTGGGTAGATCTTGATAATTCCTCAGGTTTTAATGACTTAGTTCAAAAACTTAAAGTTGAAATTGCCAAAAACAAAAAAAAAATTCCATTAAGACATAAAGTAACTTCCAACCAGCCGTGGATAACGGAAGAGCTACAATCTATTTTTAAACAAAGAAAAAAATTTTTTCGCTTAAAGCAAAAATATCCCAGTAATTCTTATGTTTTATTCAAATATCACGAATACACAAATATGGTTAATAAATTACGTCGGAATCTCAAACTGAATTACTACGGAAAAAAATTTAAAGATTCGGTTACTAATCCGAAAAGATATTGGGAAGTTATTAGAGAAGTCGTTTTCCACAAATCAAAAAAAAATAAACAACAAATAACCTTGCAATCTAACGGCCAACTAATCTCTGATCCAATTACTATTGCCAGTACTTTTAATGAACATTTTATATCAGTTGGAGATATACCTTCAATCCGGAGCAATGATACTCAATCTGACCCTTCATGCGTCAATTTGAATTACAATATTCAGCATCCTTTTAGCTTAACCAACACGAGTCCTGAAGAAGTCACTTGCATCATTGAAAGTCTTAATGCTGGCGCTGCTACTGGATTGGATGGTATTTCTACGAAATTCTTGAAACATTTTAATGCAAGATTATCGCCAGTAATCTCTAAATTAATCAATAATTCATTAGCTGATGGTGAGTTTCCAGATTGCCTAAAAGAATCAAAAGTCACCCCAGTTTATAAAGACGGTAATAAACTACTTCCAACTAATTATCGCCCTATCTCTATCTTGCCATCAATCTCAAAGATTTTTGAAAAAGTTTTGCTTGGTCGTCTAATTGTATTTTTAGTTGAGAATAAAATTATTTCTGCACATCAATTTGGTTTTACATGTGATGCTAATACCACAGCGGCCTGTATGGAACTTACTAACTATATCTCTGAAAACCTTGACAAAAAAAACCTTGTAGCCAATCTGTTCCTTGACATTCAAAAGGCTTTCGACACGGTTAACCATGAACGTTTGCTAAGAAAACTAGCACGCTTGGGTTTCACACAGCTACAATTGAAATTATTTAAAGACTACTTGACTGGTAGAACACAAGCTGTACAAATTGGCCAAACCTTAAGCTCTTTTCTTTCCGTTGACAAAGGTGTTCCTCAAGGTTCTATTCTGGGTCCAATCTTGTTCAACGTGTTTATTAATGACCTGTGTTGCCTACCTCTACATGGAGCTGTGCAATTGTATGCAGATGACGCAGTACTGAAGTATGCTCATGTGTCGAAGGATGTCATCTTTTCACATTTGCAGAGTGATATTAAGCAAATAGAGACTTGGTTTGATATAAATCTTCTATCCTTAAATGCTAGAAAGTCTAAAATAATTTTATATAATACCAGCTCAGAATTGTTAAATAATAGTACTGATCCTCTCCTTAGTATCACATACAAGAATGTGAGACTAGAATTTGTAAATAGTGCAAGATACCTAGGACTCTTGATTGATTTTAGATTGAAGTGGGATGAACATATCAACAAAATTAAAAAATGTATTTTGCCTTACATATTTACTTTAAGCAGAATAAAACATTTTATACCGCGCAAAATTTTAAAACTAATTTATAATTCCTACATTCTCTCCCATTTAACCTACTTAAACCCAATATGGAGTGGTTGTTCCCAATACAAGATTAATGAACTTTTCGTCTTACAAAAACGCGCTATTAAACATATTTTACTGTTGCCTCGTAGATTCTCAACTCGCACTTTGTTTAGCAATCATAAAGATTTCTCTGCGTTTCCAGAAATAATAGCATGTGAACTCGTTGTCTTGATTCATAAGGTTGTTCACAATAAAATAAAGAACTCGTTTGTTTTGGAACGTATCTTAGACCGACATGAACATGATACCAGAAGACGTTCGCATTTTCTTGTGAACCATTTTAGAACCAGCATGAGCTCGCATAATATTCTTTTTAAGGGACTCAACGAGTTCAATAAATTACCTAAACATATTAAGAATGAACCATCTTTATTTAAATTCAAGGTAGCACTCAAGGAATTTTACCAATATTAACATATACGTTTTTTTTTTTTTTTTTTTTTTTAATTCCGAATCGCTGCGTCAACTATGTTCCTCAATCACAAGCTCTAACCTAGCATGTTTGTATGCGCTTAGTTATAATTATAATAATTTATCCTAAAGTGAAAGAAAAATGTTATATCTGCATAACCCATAAATTTGATCGTATTGTATATATATTCTTTAACTGTATCAGTAATTATATATATGTTAAATGAATTGAATTAAATAAATCAATATTATAGATTAAATAAATCAATATTAAAAATTAAATTGATCAATTTTAATTGTTAATTAATAACTCATAAATTTGATCGTATTGTTTATTATTCTTTAATTCTATCAGTCAATTTTTTATCTTTAACTTCAAATTGTATAAATTTTATTTTTATCATACACATTAGTTGCAAAAGACGTCTCAGTCTACGTAACGGTATAAAAAAGAAATTAATTAATATATATTAAATGAGTTGAATTAAATAAATCAATATAAAATTAAGTAAATCAATATTAATTAGTATTAAGAACTCATAATTATGAGTAATAATAATTATTTTTATTTATTTAATAAGGAACTATGTTATTTAATATTGAAAAAAAAAAAAAAAAAAAAAAATTTTGTTGAATAAAGAAAAAAAAAAAAAAAAAAAAAAAACAAGTCGGACGACGAGCAAAGCTTATTCGTGCGTCAAAGGTACGTGTAAACGAACTCACCAAAAAGTAATTCGATGCGGCGCTGTCAAAATTAAAACGCAATAAAGCACCTGGCATCGACGATATAACATCCGAAATGATTGCACATGGTGGTGAAACTCTATCCTTAAGATTGTTTGAACTTGTTCAAATGATCTGGTGAACTAAAACCATGCCACAGGACTCAGCTATGCTGATACCAATCCATAAAAAAGGTAATCGCTTACAATGTACAAACTACAGGGCAAGTGCTCTACTCTGCACAGTATATAAGATCTTTTCCTACATTTTGCTAGCCAAAATCAATCCTTTTGCTGAACAACTGTTTGGAAAATATCAGTGCGGCTTCCGGCAAGGCCGAGGTACCACCGATGCACTTTTCTCGATAAGGATGATTTTAAAAAGGTTTCGAGATTTCAACATACCTGTGTACCAACTCTTCATTGATTTTAGGCAGGCCTACGACTCTCTCGAACAAGAGGCTCTATGGTCTGCTCTGGTGTCAATGGGAATTCCTGGTAAACTGGTATTACTATGCAAAATGACAGTACAGAACTCTCAATGCTGTGTACGAGTAGAAAACGAAATATCAAAGTTTTTGAAAGTCGACTCCGGGTTAAGACAAGGTGATGCTATATCTTCTATAATGCTTAATCTAGCCATGCAATATGTTTGCCGTCAAAAGAAACTACCGACTAGCAACAATATCTTGTCAATAAACTCAGTACAGATGATCGCATACGCTGATGATGTTGTCATCCTCGGCCGAAGTGAAGCTTGTTATGAGTGAGACTTTCAAGTTGCTTTAGAGTGGTGCTAGAAAAATTGGTCTTCAAATAAACTATAATAAAACCAAACATATGAATGTTTCAAGGGAGGCTGAGAAGAAAGATTTGATGTGCGGCGATGAACGAATTGAGGGAGTTGAATCTTTTAATTATTTGGGATCCATGCTTGACTCAAACAACAGCATACTTACAGATATAAAAGCTCGAATCGCTGCAGGTAATCGAACTATCTACTCAATTAAACCTCTTCTTGGATCACCGTATGTATCAACTAAAACCAAACTCAAGTTATACAAGACGTTGATTAGACCGGTGGTGATGTATGGGTCACAAATTTAGACGCTTACACAAAATGACGAATTGCATTTATCTGTTTTTGAGCGTAAGATCGTACGCTACATATTTGGTCCACTTAAGACAGACAATGGAGAGTACAGAACGCGATATAAGGTTGAGATCAGAGACCTTCTTGAGGGTCCAGATATAAGAGGTTGTATCCGTTCCAACAGGATTACTTGGTTTGGGCATGTTCTACGAGCCGATTCACAGTCTGGAATGATTAGAAAAATGTACGTTAGTACCCCAAGGAGTGGGCGACCGCGAGGTAGACCACGATTGCAATGGGAGACGGACGTAATAAACGACCTTAAAAAAATCGGCTGCCATGGTAATTGTGTCGCTGTTGCGAATGACCGTGGTGAATATTCGAAGCTGATTGGCCTGGCAACGCTCCTACATGGAGCATGAACGCTGTTTAAAAAAAAAAAGACAAAAGGAATACAAAACGTGTAGCCTATGGCTATGTATTATAAACGACTGGTATAAAATATAATTTAAAGGGCAATCCAATTACTATAGAGATTCATTAAAAATATCTAATATAACACCGCTTCATTACCATCAAAACTAACTAACTTTGCTCAGTACTCAACATCGTCCTAATTTTTGATATGATTATTGCTATTTTGAAAAAGCTTTTACGTATCATAGCTTGGACGAATAATATTTTAATTTAGAACATTAGAATTAAGCTGGCACGGATTGTAATTCCAAACAAAAAAGTATAATTATGCATAGCTGACCGAGTAAACTACGAGATGCTAGTATGTTCTAAATCTTTAGCAGCACGCATTAAAATCAGCTTATCATAGTCTTTAAAAGAATAAAACAAACTTATTTAAAGTGCAATTCAAACTTTTTATCAATTCAAAAGTTACAATAAAGCTCCAACCATTTTTAAGAGATTTTGACTGCAACCATTTTTTGCATGCGTTTTAAGGGGTTATAGGTCAGGTCATCGCATATAATAATATCATAAAATAATATCAAACAATAAAATTAAACATATGGCAACATTTTATGACAAGATGTAGGAAATAAATGAAAAACATTTTTTAAAAATTTGTAGTACAAAATTAAAATGGGGTTACCAATTTATTCCAGCTAATGGAACATTTTTTAAGGATGTAGGGTGGCCACGTGGTTGGAGCCGGAGTTATGGAAGGTAATCTTTGGGCTCCGGGTTTGTGTAAAAATCTCCGGGGAAGAAACAATTTTAATTTTACAAAAAAATTCTACGTTATATGGGCAGTAAAAGTCTGCATTGCAAGTTAAGTTGGATGACACACGAAATTTTTAAAACTATGAAGACAAGAGATAAACTTTATAAACTACACAAAAAATCTCCATCTAATGAATACATTTTTTGTCGTTTTAAATATTATAAAAAAACGGTCATAGAAATGATAACAAAAGTCAAAAGACAATATTTTGAGAGAGAACTAAATGGAAATGATTACAAAAAACTATGGGCTGTCGTTAATAGACATGCCTTCAATAAAGTACAAACATCAACAAATATTATGCTGGAAAGAGATCAAAATATAATCTCAGATAAGGTAACAATTTGTAGCCACTTTAATCAATATTTTTCTAATTGTATAGATGAAATTATCCAACCCTCCGAAGAAACTCTGCCGGAATTTACACCAAATAATATAAATGCTGTGCATCTTTACAACAGTAGTTTTGTTACATATGACGAAATTATTAAAATTATATCCAATCTAAATACTAGTTCGGCAGTAGGTTATGATTTAATTTCAGCCAAATTCTGCTTGGAGTTTAAAGAACTATTAGGATCAAAACTAGCCGAAATTATTAATGATTCAATGACAAGTGGTATTTTTCCAAATGAACTTAAATTAGCCCAAGTTGTTCCTATATATAAAAATGGCTCTAAGTTGTCAGTTGAGAACTATAGACCGGTTTCCATCTTAACAACATTTTCAAAAATCTATGAAACCGTCTTATACGCCAAACTGGAAACCTATTGTAGAGAAAACGAAATCATAGATCCAAATCAATTCGGTTTTTGCAGTGGATCTAGTACATTGGCTGCAGTAGCGAAACTAATGTACGAAGTAAGAACGGGGTTAGATAAAGGACACATCACTACCTGCATTTTCATAGACCTACGCAAAGCCTTCGATTCGGTAAGTCATGCTTTATTAATAAAAAAATTACAAGCACTAGGAATAATGGGTACTTCACTTGAAATATTTGCTTCATACCTAAAAAACCGAAATCAGATTGTTAAACTTAATTCAACGCAAGGTACAATGCTTCCAGTAAAATATGGAGTTCCACAAGGCTCTCTTTTAGGACCTTTGTTGTTTAACATCTATGTCAATGATGCCTTTCAACTTACATTAACTGGAAAACTTCTCATGTATGCCGACGATATGGTCTTATGGTATGCCGACGATATGGACACGTCGATTACGTTTTCGAAATAAAAAAATATGTGTAAATGTGGCGTTCAATATTTTGTAATAATTGTGAAGGCTAAATATTTGGTGTTATCAATTACATCCCACAAGCAGAAGAATCGCATCAGTGGTGACCAAGGCGTCGGTGTTTACCGAGAATTACTACACGCTTCGTAATTGGAAAGCCTGATACATTTTTGTATCAGGCTAAAAGGTATGTAATTGATACAAACATATTACAATATATCGAACGCCACATTTACACATATTTTTTTATTTCGAAAACGTAATCGACGTGTGCATTACATTGCAACCTGAGAATTCAAGCCGCCATATTTGGAATACAAATATTACTTTTCAAATATACAAAGATAATTAATGGAATCATAAATATTACGGACAACAGAAATTATTTGCAAAAACAACTTTTAAACATTATAGCAGCAACATCATTAACAACATTAAAACAGAATATTGCCGAATATAAAATTTTTTTTAATTCAAACAAAACAACAATTTTGGAGTCATCATCAAGATAATAAATATATTTTTGTAAAAAATGTGCCGCTATCATCAAGAATAACCATATCTTCGCTGGACCGCATACCAGATAAATTTTTTTTATATTATTATTACATAATTTTAATTTTATTATTTCTTTTCTAATTATTGAATTCATTTTGAATTAATTTTACCTCAATTGAATGAGTTTGGTTTACATTAGTATCACTAAAGGTGTTAAATATTCAAGTATAAAAGATTTTTATTAATCAAAATTTGATTATTAGCATTCAATCAATTTGTTTGGATTGATCATTTGAAATAATTACGAATTTTATATATATTTATATTTTTCTTATTTTCTTATACATTGATAAATTTTTTTTTTTATGGTTTTCTCATATTAATATATTATTACAGAAAATTATTGTTAGTCATATTTTTCTGTAGCAAGCGTATTTACGATTATTATATTATTACTAGAAGAAATAATTCGCGTTGAATTTTTTAAAAAAGAAAGAAAATATTGCTTTCAATTTCTCATTTCGAACAATTTTTACTCGCGTGCGTTTACTTAACCTTTTGTTGTGTGCTCATTGATTTGATGGTTTTTTTTTTTTTTTTTTTACTTCACAAATTAAAATATTTTTTTTTTGGGGAAAAATATTGTATTCTTCCAAGCTCGAAACAAATTATCGCGTTTACTTTTCATACTTTTTATACACTGATTTTGACATTTTTTTTTACCGTCAACCAATAAAAATGTCCGACGACGACATTGCGGGTCCAACTCGAGGTGTTAAAGACGAAATCCCTCTAGAGCTCGGCTCCTCGACTAGTATAAAATTACAACAACTATGGCCCAGGCAAACTCAAACTTGGTTCAAGATTGCGGAACAAACCTTTGAATTCCAGAATATTAAACAGGATAAGCAGAAATACCTGCATGTTCTGCACGCTCTACCGCCAGATATATGCGAATTGGTTTCTGATGTCATCGATTCTTTGCCGGAGCAGAATAAGTACGAGTCATTGAAGCAAACGCTACTGGAACGGCTGGCATCGTCAGACGAGCGGCGTTTAGAAGCGCTCCTGACGGGACAAGATCTCGGTGATCAATTACCATCTGAAGCTCTGCGTAATATTAAAAAACATGCGGGCAATAACTTCAGCGATAAACTAATACGATCGCTCTGGATACGCAACATGCCGGAAATAATCCGAATCGCTTTGGCCGCTCAACCGGATTCAACCACGACAGAAGTGATGTCGAAGATGGCGGACAAGATGTTCGAGGCAATGTCCCTCAACACAATCCGCAATAAAATAAGTGAAGTTCGTCAATCTCGCCCAACAACGCGGACAGTTTTTTTAAATCGAAGTCAAGCTTCACCTTCGAAATCGGCAACACTAGAAGACCGTCTGGAAAAACTAGAGAGACAATTTAACCAAATAACTCGGTTACATCGACCTAATTCGAGAGGTCGTTTTTATTCTCCACGATCCGAATCTCGCAGTAGATCAACATCTCGGTACAGACCTAGATCCAGATCTCGCGACAATTCCACACAAAGGACAGGATCGTGTTACTACCACAGAACGTTTGGGGCTATGGCACGAAAATGTAGACCTCCTTGCACATTCGGTCAATCTACATCGCAAACTGCCATGGATGTAGACCAAACGACATCTTTAAAAAACGGGTAAAGCTTGGCATCGCAACGGCTGTAATCGAAACGAACAAATCCAGCCGTCTATTCATACATGACAAAATAAACCAACAAACCTTCCTTATTGACACTGGAGCAGACCTGTCGGTGCTCCCAGTCAAATCTAATCTATCAATAACAATTGCTTCACAATCTACAGATCTAGTCTTATCAGCTGCCAACGGCACGATAATCAATACCTACGGAACAAAACTCCTTCAGGTAGATATCGGCCTAAAACGAACATTTACACACGCTTTCGTACTAGCGCAAGTGAATCGTCCGATCATTGGCGCTGACTTTCTAAGTAAATTTGGCCTACTTGTCGATCTTAAGCGAAAACGGCTGATTGATACAGCTACCCAGCTGTCAATCAATGCCATAATGGTTAACGTAGATACGCCTACTCCCATTCATTTCACGATCGACAACGATTACGGTCTGCTACTAAAGAAGTTTCCTTCCCTAACAGCAGAACCGAACTACAATTTACCGGTCAAACATAACGTGGTACATCACATTGTTACCACTGGGCACTTGCCTGTATCAAGACCACGCAGACTAGATCCGGTTCGTCAAAAAGCTGCGTTCACTGAATTTCAACATATGGTTGAACTTGGAATTTGTCGCATTTCTTCCTCTTCTGTATCTTGTCCGCTTCACATGGTTCGAAAGAAAGACCTCGACTGGAGACCATGTGGAGATTATCGCAGGTTAAACGCGGTCACGATTCCTGATCGCTATCCAATACCGCACATACAAAATTTTTCGATGAATTTGTATGATTGCAAAATCTTTTCTAAAATTGACCTAATTAGAGCTTATCATCTCATTCCTGTTGCGAATGAAGATATACATAAAATCACAATTACCACTCCATTTGGCCTCTTCGAATTCACTCGAATGCCATTCGGTTTACGCAATGCCGCACAAACGTTTCAGCGTTTCATTAACGAAATCGTTCGAAATTTAGATTTCGTATTCGTCTACATCGACGATATCTTAGTGGCATCGAAAAATGAGGAACAACACAAACTCCATTTGGAACAACTCTTCCAGAAACTTAGCGAGTTTGGTGTCCATATAAAGAGTTCAAAATGCGTTTTCGGCGCAAACACTCTCGATTTCCTCAGCCACACGATAACTCCTAATGGTATTCTGCCTTCTCAAGAACGAATTAATGCCATTACGGAATTCCCAGCACCAACATCGATCAAACGTATTCAGCAATTCGTCGGTATGATAAACTATTATCATCGATTCATACCGAAACTAGCTGAAACACTAGCTCCAATTCATACACACTTGGCCGCTTTACTAAAGAAACCCAAGACTCCGAAAAATTTTACTTGGCCAAACGAATGTCAACTAGCATTCACCAAGTTAAAAACCGAATTGGGCAATATCACGTTGCTAGTTCATCCACGTAACGATTCTGCATACAGTATCACTACGGATGCATCGAACATTGCTGTCGGAGCAGTGTTGCAACAACGTAATAACGATTGTTGGGAACCACTGGGATTTTTCTCAAAGAAACTTTCAGACGCTGAAACTAAATACTCTGCATTCGATCGAGAGCTACTCGCAATTTACCTAGCTATAAAACACTTCAGGTATTTTGTCGAAGGTCGCGAATTCACAATTTACACCGACCACAAGCCTCTCACTCGTGCAATACATTCTAAAACTGAACGAAACCCAAGGCAATCTCGCCACTTGGATTTCATAAGTCAATTTACTACCGACATCCAACATGTGCAAGGTAAAGACAACACAGTCGCGGATGCATTATCTCGTGCATCCGACAACGAAACTGCATCAGTTGAGACTCACTTCAACTACGATGCTATCATCGCTGCACAAAAAGCAGACTTAGAACTTCAGAATTTATTTTCTGGTTCCGTATGTCACGCTAGTTCATCAATGAAACTAGAGCTTTTTAAACTTCCAGGATTCGAAATCGTCTGCGAAACATCAACGGGCAACAATCGCCCATACATCGCAGAACCATTACGCAAAACTGTCTTTAGCACTTTACACAACTTGTCACATCCTGGTGTCAACGGTACACGTAAATTGATTACATCTAGATATTTTTGGCCCAGTATAAATAAAGATATTAATCACTGGACAAAATCTTGTTTATCTTGCCAACGCTCTAAGGTCCAACGGCACACAAAAAGTCCAACTGGACAATTCGAAATTCCACAGTCTCGTTTCAAACATATCCATATAGATATCGTAGGTCCGCTTCCTCCTTCTAATGGATGTTCTTATATTCTAACTTGCGTTGATCGATTCACTCGATGGCCAGAAGCTTATACTATGTCTGACATGTCTGCTGCTACCATAGCCACGACATTTGTCAATAATTACGTATCACGATTCGGTGTTCCACTGCACATCACAACTGATCAGGGAACACAATTCGAGTCAAAACTTTTCTCCGAGTTAACAAGACTTTTAGGCTCTCATCGGATACGTACAACGGCCTACCATCCACAAGCGAACGGAATGGTAGAACGTTTTCATCGACAACTAAAAGCTGCACTTATGGCCAGAGGCAACACCACTCAGTGGAGCTCCGAAATACCAATAATTCTTCTAGGTATTCGAGCTACAGTGAAAGAAGATCTGAAGTGCTCACCTGCAGAACTTGTCTACGGACAAACACTGAAACTGCCCGGTGAGTTCTTCGTCGAAAATCCTCTTTCACAACTGCCAAGTCACGATACAGTTATCGATCAACTTCGAAATACAATGCACAACGTAATTCCAACAGCTACACGACAAACTAAACAAAACGACATATTTGTTCCGAAGTCGCTAGAAATCTGCGACTACGTTTTCGTTAGGGTTGATAGAATTCGCACCGGTTTACAATCCCCATATGAAGGTCCATACAGAATCATACGACGTCTACGAAAACATTTCGTTATCGACATCAAAGGCAAACAACAATCTGTCTCGATCGACAGATTGAAGCCACACGGTTAAAAATTTGGGTATTATTTTTAATAACTTGATTCTTATAAAAGCTATTAATATGAATTTTCTTATTAATTTAATATTTTATGAAATTATTAATGATCTTTTTATCAGTTTTATTATAAAATTAATACAAAACTTATATTAAAGACAGTTTTATATTTTTTTGGAAAAGTTAAATACGTTTTTCATATTAATTTAAAACGATTTCTGATTAGTTTTATACTACTGCAAAATATTAACAAAATTTATACACAAGTAATATTAATTTAATACAAAATATTTATTTAAACTAAATACTATGGGTATGCTGATAATTTAAAATTATTTATTTAATAATGTCAACTTATAAATTATTTTTGTTTCAACCGTTATTAATAAAATCAGGTATAAAATAAATATATTAACTTATTATTTTAATATGGTACTTAGTATAAATTTTATATTTTTAAGATATAAGCTATTTTAACTTCTAACGACCACAGAGATTTATTTTGTTTTCATTATAAATCAAACACGTGTAGAAAGTGAAAGTGAAAAATTAATTATTTGTTTAGTTACATAAACCGAACAATTTACAGAACAATAAGTGGTTTTTTTTGTAACACTGTAAATTGAAAATTTTTAAAAACTAAAGGAATTTTGAATATTATACGGATTATGTTTATTCTGGTAAGTTAAAAATTTTATATTATGTGTTACCTTTAGAATAGCATATAGAAATTGATAACCTAATTAGGTTGCACTTGTAATTTCGATTTGTTTATAATTTATTGTGAATCAATAATGTTGTTTATTGTATATTTGGTTTTCCATATTATTCACTGATTGTGTGCTTTTGTCACTTTTGAATTAAAATGCGATATTTAAAAATATACTTTTTACTGTTTATTTTTAATTTTTATTTTATTAATAATAATATAAACTTCCTTATACTAACAATTTGAATTTTATTTTTTATTTTATAGATTATCGATTTCGACTTACGTCATCCTCAGTTATTAAATTATTATCTAATAATAATTTAATAATTTAAGAACTGAGGATGACGTAAGTCGAAATCGATATTCTATAAAAAAAAAATAAAATTCAAATTGTTACTATAAGGAAGTTTATATTATTATTAATAAAATAAAAATTAAAAATAAACAGTAAAAAGTATATTTTTAAATATTGATTTTTTAAGTTTATTGATTTCACAACAATTTTAATGGATATATCGCGATTTTTAAATCTGCAACTCAGACACTTATGTGGATTGAGATTTTTTATTGTATTATAAGTAAAATTACTTTATTCCTTAAAAATGTAAAAGATCCAATGTCCAAAGTGGTCCGCATTTATTATTTATACATTCTATTAAATTTTCAAAGGCAGAGTTTGAACGAACAATTTTTTAGATTTCGGGTTCTAAGCACTGCAGCATGTTTATTTTAATCATACATTTATTTGTTTTTATAATTCAATTTAATTTTCAGGATTTATTGTTTAATACAACAAAAAGCGGTTTTCTGGATATTAAATTAAAAAACGAAAGATTGTTTTTGACTTTGAATTTAGATTTGGATCAACACAAAAATTAAATAAACATTGTCAAAAGCTCGTTAAATATGGCAAATGTTCTTGCTTTAAAAATATAGATTGGGACACCCAAACTCTCACTTAATAATTTATTGCGTCTGTTTCTGGCACCATCTCCTGCTGAACGTGTAACACTTTATCGGATGACGGACGAGCAAGCCGTTAGTAATTTAATAGTTCATAAACAGGTATGGAATTTTTATGTATTTCCAATCAGGTATCCGTTCAAGTTTTATTTAATAGGTTACCTTCGATGGCTAGCATTCAACTATTGATTTATAGTTTTAGTATTAATTTATATCACTAAGAAGTTTTAGTGATATAAATTAATACTTTTACACTGCAACTAAAAACAATATTTTTTAATTGTTTTTAAAGTTTAATATACATTTTCATTTTTTTTTCATTATTTAAATTCTTTAGGCTAACTTACGAAACGAAGATTATATTGGGGATTCAAGTATAAAAGCACCTTATCAGCTATAGGAAAAACAAAAGATGAAATACAACAATACCTAATGGATATCAACAATAAAAATTTAAATATAAATACATACATTTATTAAATATATAAATATATAATTACATATATATAAATAAATAAATATATAAATACATAAATAAATAAATATTTAAATATATAAATATATATAAATAAAGCAATATAAATATAAAATAATAGCAATTATAATAAGAATAATATCCATATGTTAATACCAAATAATATAATAAATGTAAAAATTATTTTAAGAAAGTTGATGAAAAAAATGTGACAATAATAATAATGTGATATTAATAAACGAAAAAAAATGCAAACTTAATCTTTCATTCTTTTAAACCAATCTTGTATCCTGAATGTTATACCTACTTCTCTATTAAATCAATCGCTTTTGTTTATCGAGCTAATAAACTTTAAATATGAATTATTGATAAATATTTAGTATCAAATTGATTATAAATATATATGAAAAATTTAATAGAAAAACGTAGTTAATTTAATACTCAAAACTTATAAATCCGTTTAATAAGTTTATTGTATTAAATTTATAACTCATTATTATGAAAAAATTCTATATCAATTGATATTAGTTTAATACTTAGCTTTATCAAAGTTTTAATACGATGTAATATATACATTTTAAAAAATTTTAAGTTGGTTAATTAACTTAAAATAATGATGGTTTGGTTTCCAGTTGTTTAAATTAATTTAAAATAAATTTAATAATTTTTGCTTTAACAACTTTTTTATAATATTTTGTTACATGTTTCAACCATAAATGGTCATTCTCAAACATTTGAAAATATTATGAATCAAATAAAAACATTTTTCATTCAACAAAATTTTTGTTTGATAAAAAAGCATACTACAGAAAATTTTAATTGAAATAACTTGAATAAAAATTATTTTTTATAAACAAATTTTAGAAGCTTGCTATTTTAATTTTATGAATGAAATATGATTTTTAACAGAAATTTTAATTGAATTATTCCAAAACAGAATTGTATAAAATATTTGAATTAAAAGAAAGTTTGTCATTTAAAATTAAATTTGGTTGTGTTTTGAACCCTTTGTAAATTTCAAATTCTTCAAGAGAGTCCATTAAAACACCTTGATTACATAAATGTAAAGCCTTCAAATTTTGTTCAAAACTGGTATAATTATGATTGTTATCAACTAAATGGTTTGCAAAAATAGACTTTAGATTTTGTTTATTTTTCTTCATTGGAAGATGCTCTTTGAATCTATCTTTGAAACATCTGCCGGTTTTCCCGATGTAAAACTTTCCACATGAATCACATTTAATTTTATATACTCCTGAACAAGATTCTAATTTAACATTTAATTTTGGTTTAAACATTTTATATAAATTATTGGTTGTGCGGAAGGATATTTTATATCTATATTTTTTAAAATGGTTTCGTAAAATATTTGGTAAGATATTTGTGTATTCCATTGATACATATTTTATATTATTCTCATTGTTAATATTTGGATTATTTAATTTGTTTATTTTCTTTGAAAGTAATTTATCAATAAATTTAGAGTCATATCCATTATCTAAAGCAATAAATTTTATAGTGTTTAGTTCTTCTTGAAAATTTAGAATATTCATTGGAATATTTAGCATGCGATGAATTAGTGAGTTAAATGTTGCTGTTTTTTGTGAATGTGGGTGATGTGATGTTTTATTTATAGTAATGCTAGAAGTTGTAGGTTTCCGGTAAATTTTATATTCAAAATTATTATTGTTTTTCAAAATTGTTAAATCCAAAAAATTTATTTGATTATTATCTTCAATTTCAAGAGTAAATTTTATATATGGATGAACATTGTTCAAATAATTTTTGAAAATTTCTATTTGTCGAATTGTACCATTAAATAAAATGAAGGTATCATCAACATATCTTGAGTACGAAATTATTAAATTTTGTTGTTTATTTAAATTTGAGAATATAAATTTATTTTCAAAATAATTTAAGAAAACATTAGCGAGTAAACCACTTAATGGAGATCCCATTGCAAGCCCTTTTTCTTGAAAAAAAAATTTATCATCAAAAGTAAAATAATTTTGTTGTAGAATAACTCGAATTATAATAATCAATTCATTAATTTTAAGTATATCTAAAGTACCAGTGTTTTTTAAATTTTCTTCTAATATATCAATAGTTTCAATAACAGGAATATTTGTATACATATTGGTTATGTCTAAAGATATCATTTTATATTGAAATAATAAATTAATATTATTTATTTTTTCTATTAAATGTAAATTGTTTTTAATAGATTGGTTATTGATTAATGTGATATTATTAGTAATAATTTTGATTAAAAATTTTGCTATTTTATAAGAAGGTGCAGTTTTGTAATTGATAAGAGGTCTAATTGGTATATTTTCTTTGTGAATTTTTGGTAAACCTTTAAACTACGGTGCTCTTGCATGAATTTGTTTTAAACTAATTTGGGTGTGATGATCAAATAAATTTGTGCTATTATTTATAATATTATTAATAATTTTGACATATGATTTTGTTGGATCTTTTTGTAAAATTTTTATATCATTATTGTTAATAAAATCATATGTTTTATCTAAATAATCTTGGTTATATAATAATACTATTGTGTTACCTTTATCACATTCTGTAATTATTACGTTGTGTTCTAATAATTTGGCTTTTATGTTTTTAACAGAATTAATTTCATTTTGATAAATATTTTTGAGAAAATTATTACGATAACCACTTTCAACAATATTACTAAATTTTCTTGTAATTATACATCTTGCTTCATTTCTTGTTTCAGCAGTAGGTAGCATTTTAATTATGGATTCAGCATTTATTATCTCTGATGTCATACTATTTTTGTTAAATTTTGGTATATTATAATTTAGACCTTTGCATAATAATTGATTTTCAAAATCATCTAAGATAATATCTGTGTAATTCATAATTTTTGGAAAAAATATGTGTTTGTTATTTAATTTGATATCAATTGGAACATGTTGTTGTTCATAAAGTTTTTGGATTTTATTATTTTGTGTCAAAACTAATAGGGTTCAAAGGGTTCAAAACACAACCAAATTTAATTTTAAATGACAAACTTTCTTTTAATTCAAATATTTTATACAATTCTGTTTTGGAATAATTCAATTAAAATTTCTGTTAAAAATCATATTTCATTCATAAAATTAAAATAGCAAGCTTCTAAAATTTGTTTATAAAAAATAATTTTTATTCAAGTTATTTCAATTAAAATTTTCTGTAGTATGCTTTTTTATCAAACAAAAATTTTGTTGAATGAAAAATGTTTTTATTTGATTCATAATATTTTCAAATGTTTGAGAATGACCATTTATGGTTGAAACATGTAACAAAATATTATAAAAAAGTTGTTAAAGCAAAAATTATTAAATTTATTTTAAAGTAATATATACACTCAATAAACTTTGGTATGAAATTTTATAAACAGTGGATATATTAACTTTATAACATCTTGGGTGTGGACTTATATGAATATTTAAAATTGATCAATTTTATACCTTTTTTTTCAACCGTGCAGCGTATGGTATCTTGTGTTCAGCTGATCGTTTACCAGCTTCTCTAACACACAAAGCTGTTCATTTCGAACAGACAAACTAAGCGGGGGTTTTCATCTACGAGCGGGGTACTGTGGTGGTTAATATATTTAAATCTAAATAATTAATCACCACAAAACTTAAAAACGATCACACGATCAATTATACTCATAACATGAACCATCTGCGAACGTTGCCAAGACTTAATCATACGCACGCCACCCATACGATAAATTAAGTAATTAATTTATTCGAAATCAAAATCGAAATAATTCAACCAAATTGAGTTCAATGCCTGTCTTCATCATTTTGGTTGGCGGAAATAAATAAAACAAAAAACACACACTCTTAGTCGGGCCTTGCCGAGTAAAACACAACCAAATAAATTATATTAATTAAAATAAGGATCATAAGTGCGCTTGTTAGAATTGTGGTATCTTTATTTAAAGTTAATTAAATCTAAAGGTTATGTACATAGGTTACTAAATAAAAATATTTTGTAATAATTGTGAAGGCTAAATATTTGGTGTTATCAATTACATCCCACAAACAGAAGAATCGCATCAGTATACTCTGAAACGGATTTCACTTCTCTAATATCTAAAATGCAAGCAGACTTAAACATTATAAATAAATGGGCTGAACTAAACCACTTGCAGATAAATGAAAAGAAAACAAATTACATGGTATTTGAAATAAAAAATAAAAATATTGACACTCTTAACTCTAGTCACATAACCTTGAATAATAGAATAATTGATCGTGTCTACAGTACGAGGTACTTAGGATTGATTTTGGACTCTAAACTAAATTGGAATGAGCATATATCTTATGCTAAGAAAAAAATAAAAATTATTTGCTTTATACTGTACAGAATGCGGCATACCTTACCAAATAAGATAAAATACATGATCTTCCAGTCACATATACTAAGCACTGTCAGGTACTTATTACCTATATGGGGTACAGCTGCGGCTTTCAGAATTACAGAAGTACATCGTCTTATCAATAAAGCTTTAAAAACCATAAAACTTCTACCCTCACGATATCCTACAAAAGATCTTTACGATACCAATATCATTCCTTTAAATAAGCTGATTGATTTTGAAATAATCTTGCTAATATTTAAAGTTAAACATAAAATAATAAAAAACGATTTTTTTATACGCCAAATTTCAGATGTTCATAAATACTTGACACGTCAAAACAACAACTATGTAATAGATTTTTGTAGAACATCAAAAGGACAACACAACGTTTTGTATAAAGGCCTTTTGTTATTTAATAAGCTTCCAGAGGAAATGAAAGAAATTAAGCAGATCTCACTTTTCAAAGCCAAATTAAAAATACTATTATAAAGTGGCAATGTATAACAGTCTAATCTCATGCTGGCATTGGGTTCTGGTTTTCGGTTTTTCTGTTTGTTGGGTATTTCTTTAATAAAATGCGTAATTTTGAAACCAAGTCATTTTTTACTTCCTTAAGCTACACAGCTAAAAAAAATGACATTTAAGAACAATTTAAGAAACGTAGCTATGTGATGGATGGGATCAGTAATGGCTTAACAATAGCAAAAAACTAAATAAATCTGTATTATAATTTAATCTAGTCAAATGTTTAGATATAGGTAGAATAAAATTTAAAATAATAATTAAAACTAAATGAGTTGCGGTAAAACATTGTATGCTTTTGCAACGTTAGAAGGCTAAAATGTAATATTTTTTTTTCAATAATTATATTTGTTTTTGCTCAATAAAGAAAAAAAAAAAAAAAAAAAAAAAAAAAAAGTTATCTGCAATGGGCAAGGTGATGGATGTATGACGGAATATGAGGTAGGGTTTCTCAAACGGGATCGTTTTCCCGGGGGTAAATTTTCATCCCGTTTTCCCGGGATTTCATCCCGGGATCCTGTTTAATTTTTAATAACATATTTTTATTAACATATTTTTTTACTTTTTTCAAAGATATTAAAAATTTTCTCACTGGAAAATGGAGTAGTTTTTAATTCTTTTCCCCTCTGTAGTAATTAATTTCGTTCAAAATTAGGAAAATGTTTTTTGACACATATGGTGTCATGGTTTTTTTGCGAGGTTTTTTTTTTGACACATATGAACACAATAAATTAAAACCAATAAAACTTAAAATAGGTAGATTTTTCTGAGAAATCTACCTAAAACTTGCGCTTCATTTCTCTTAATTTATGTTTAATGGTTCTCTTATGAAGGCGATTAATAGAGGAACGAGACATGTTTACAATGTGATTTGCAATGTCGTCTGGATTTATTCCATTGTTAGCACGAGTAACTGAGTTTGAGCCATCCAGCTTCCGAAGAAGATTCCAAGCTGCCCTAATAGAATAGAAAAAATCAATGTTTTCAACAGCGTTAATCCACTTTTGTTTCCTCGCGGTGTCCAGTGAGTATGTTAAGTCATCAACCACGTCTGCCTCACCACTACTAAGGTGCGCCTCAAATAATAAATATATCGCTCTCTCTACTCCAACCAGGAATATATTCTTCACCGGAAGTCTCTTGGGATGCATTTCTTTGCAGTTAAAATGACGGTTCCTACAAACCTATCGTAATTTTTAGGAATGGGTTAGATCTAGTGAATCACTGCATCCAACTCCGACCCATATTTAGCCCAGCCAGTTTTGTGAAAATTGCATCTAGGTTGAGGATAAGAGTTTACGTGTGGGATTTGAATACCTACCTCAAAAATTATTGAACGATGTTGGGAGCGTGGCAAACCTTGTAGGACAGCCCTAGATATTGCAATAGGGTTACGTTGTTCGTTTTTTGTGGAAGAACAGAGGTTGGGATTGTAATAACTTGGCTATCTAGCAGATCTAAAGGTTTTCATGTCTTTCGTATCATATACCAGAAACATGTTGTCGATTGGTCCCGTCAGTTAGTTGTATGCCATTGGGATTGTTATTTGAGTAGGACCACTGATTGTGATGGCTATTAAAGTCACCAACCTATATTGCTGGGTGGTGAAATAATGGTAGAGTATCAGCTGGCCACGCTGTATTTAGTGGTTTATTTACGTTAACAATCTTCGTGATCGATATATCAACAACAATAAGATGTATATCGTTGTCCGTCTGGTGTCAGTAAATGGGTGCAATTCATGATTTCTGACTTAATATACGTGCCAGATCCATATGTTTGATGATAAACAGCACTAATTAGTTTATAACCAACAATTTTTCCTCTAGAGGTAAGTTGATCTTCATCTGTTGCATGCGTTTCCTGCCAGAATTACAACGTTGATATCGAAATAATAACTTTAATAACGTTCAGTTTTTGACTTGCTAATGTTTTCAATGTTCAATTGCAAAATACGGACTGAGGGTCCAATATTTTTTGTCTTATGGTGCTGAGAAATACCGTTGTTATTGTGATTTTGGTTTGTTTGTTTCACAGAACATGTATCATATGAAGTTAAAAACATCACAAAAAATTGATAATTTTTGAAGCAACTAAGCAGAGTACAAATAATTTAGATTATACAATGCACCGACATCTATTGAATCGGAAAGAGCTTTTTCTGCGGCAGGACATTTCGTCACGAAAATTCGGACAAAATTGAAAGATGGCGCCATTGACAACCTAATTTTTTGAAAAATTGTTTAAAAATTAGTATTATGAATTTATTTTTGATTTGTTTTTAGAAGAATACACTTTTATATTTAATTTTTGAAGTTTTTCTAATGAAAAATAATGGAAATTTAAAAATCAATAGCGCATTTTTTGTGCTGTTTTAATTTTGCACATTTTTCTACCACCTAATTTGAAAAATCTAGCTTTTAGTGTTTCCCGGGATTTCCCGGGATCCCGGGAATTTGACATTTTTTGTCCCGGCTTCCCGGGATTTGAATTTCTACGGGAAATGAGAAACCCTAATATGAGGATACTCTCACGATCAGCTTTTTTTAATCGATGGCAAAAATATTTTCCGGAAAAAATTTGAAAAGCAAATATAGATTCAATTACTCTGAGAATGGACAAAATCCACGTAGTGACACAAACTAGCAGTTGTATGCTAGATCCGCACCACTTAAACCACTGTATCTAAAAAACTATTTAAGGCTTTCTTATAATAATTAGAACTCTTTCTAAAATATCATGGAAATCGCTTTTCTCGGAAGTGACAATCCGGAAGGTGGTATTGTATTAGAGCATTCAAATCCGAATATTTGAGTATTCGAATATCCGTTAGTTTGGGTATATTTCAGGTATTCGTTATTCGAATATTTATACGCGAATATTCGAATATTTTTTATCTCCCAAAATACAATGGTTTTGAATCCCTTCATTTCCTTTTCAAACTTCGAAACTAAGAAATTTCACTATTTTAAGGGAAATAATTTTATTACAAAACTACAAGTGCTTGACGTATAAACTCCGCTTAATATTGCAGTCAAAGAACTTAGCGAAAAAAAGTCAACACTTATTTCAGCCGAAAGCACATGCAAATTCTTATTTACTTCTCTAACGGAACTGAACAGTGATTCAAGTAAAATCTTACTCCACGAAATCAGAAAACAAATGGATCAGAAAAGAAACAAAATAACCTTAACAACCTTGTTTCTATATCTTGACACTGGAGTTATACCACAATCGAACGAATATTTTGATTACGCAAAGAAAACTGCTGTGAAAACTTTCCTTTCTCGCCTCCTCAGCCTTCAAAGATATACCAGATCCTAGCGATGAAAACAGTAATAAACATGGTTGCAGGTATCTGGTAATATAAATGTCGCACTTGCAGTCAACAATCAAAGTAAAAATATATTGCAACAAAAGCTGCAACCAGCGATTAGCTCAATTACTGATTCCACGACATGAGATACAGTAACAGTGGTAATGAAAATCGCGGTTAATACTTAATAGTTTAAAAAAACATTTTTGTTATTTAAACTCGTTCAAAACAAAAACAGATATATTAGACAATTTGAATAATAATAATAATGCTCCACTTCAACAAAAACTGAAAGAGATTTCTCTACGGCGGGATATCTGAAATAAGGAGTAGCCTAAAATTTAAACATCTAAACGCACTTCTCTTTTTTAAATGCATATTTCAAGAAAATAAATAAATTAAAATGCATAATATGTTAAACCTGTTTGATTTTATTTCATAGTTCTTAGTACTTCTTTTACTATTCGAATACTAACCGAATATTCGGATATTTAAAGAAAAAGTTATTCGATATTCGGATAACTCAAAATGTCGAATAACTGAATGCTCTAATAAACATTGCTAACTATTGAAAACATTACTAAATTCTTACACTTGATATATATTTAAAAAAAAAAAAGTCCAAGCGGCACGTATATCCGCTAGAAATAGGTAGATTTCGGGACCAGGCAGCTTTGTGTACAAATAGAACTGGATGTGTCAGATTAGTTTAAATAAAAAATTTAAGTAGAATAGTCCAAGTCCAGAATAATCCAAAAAATTTATCAAACCAAACTAAATACAATATCGGAAACTACTTTATCAATGCGATTTCGGAACAGTTTTATTTAATTTGGTTAAAACTACTTTTAATAACATATTAAATCCACCAAAAAGTAAATAAACGTTCTCACAACGTCACACCTACAACACCACCACACATAATTTATAATCTTAAAGTGTCAAACAACTTTTACACCTCAAATAATTCAAATATCTACAATTTAGGAAGACTTTTGTAAATATGTAATCAATATGCATATAAGAAAATATTCCTTAATTTAAAACAATAATGACTCAGCTTTGTTTTAATTATTTTTTAAATTTTGCGAAAAAAACTAAAAACTGAAAAAAAAACAAAAGAAATATTTTTAATATTTTTTCTATGGGATATTTTTATATTTTTATGGAAGTTGTTGTTGTAATTGAATGGCATGCATTAGGTTTATTGCTAATTACATTGAGACCTCTTAGGCTAGAAAGCTGAAAATTTCTGAGGTTATAGTTGAAAAGTTTATCTAAAAGTTAATATGAGTTTAAATAAGATTTACTCAAAAATGAGGAAGGCATGGCCGTTTGCGTTTGTTATCGTTCTAACAGCCCTGGTGTCTCAACCTCTAGACTTGAATTATTTTTTTTTTAAATTTTGAAAAGATTAACTAACGTATGCGCACATATTCAAAAGTGAGATTGGCCATTTGCAGCCAAATCAAGGACAACAAAGTTTATTAAATTTTTAAAACAGCTGATTTTTCAGGAACCGGGAACGCCAAGGTTGTCATTTGGAAATAAATGATAGAAATATGTTCAAATATTCAATATTGATAAATTTTATTAAAATATTATAATTCAAACGGAAGTTATAACGCCCTAGATTTTCAGCTTTTTTGGCTCTAGCCACTTAACCTGTACTTGGATATAGCCAGTTCGCGAACTTGTCCAAAAGATTTTTTGCCG